>AYJT01027134.1:0-15461 GCA_001278415.1 Ocimum tenuiflorum | reverse complement strand
GGTTCGAGGTGAACGAAGTACATGGTTCGAGGTGAACAAAGTTCATGGTTCGAGGTGAACGAAGTACCTGGTTCGAGGTGAACAATGTATATGGTTCGGAGTGAACAAAGTATATGGTTCGAAGTGAACGAAGTACATGGTTTGAGGTGAACCAAGTGCATGTTTCGAAGTGGCCGAAGTACATGGTTCGAGGTGAATGAAGTATGTGTTTCTAAGTGAACGAAGTACATTGTTCGTGGTGAATGAAGTATACGGGTCGAGTAATTCGAAGTTCGGCCAGAGGTTCGGGTCGAGGGGCTCGAGGGTCGACCTTCGAGTTTTCTGGGCGTGTTATTGGTGGATCGGATCGATCAGATTTTGATCGACTTGATCTTCAAGGTCGATCGAGTTGATCGAGCCTTGATCAGTTTGATCGAGTGCCCTGAATTCTCTCGGGAATTTCAATGATTTTTGTTTTTTTGGTCCAAATCTCTCAACGAAGGCATCAAGAGGTTCCAAATCAAATATCTTAGAGTTCTATGGGTTCAAATACAACATCTAATCATGTTCAAGACATCAATTTAAGAGACAGAAAATCTGGGGTTTTGGGTTTAATGATCCAAATCATGATACAATGAAATATTGACTTAGTAATGATATTAGCATGCATAAACAAACATCACACATGATTTCTAAAAAGGGATCATCATGATTTTCGAAAATTGAAGAAGAAAGGGATTTTAAAGCTTCACCTTGAAAAAAAGTACAAATTCGATTTGTGATGATGGCTAGCACTCCCACCAATCCTCCTCCTTCGATTTCGATGTGTTCGTTGACTTTGGTTCGAGAAATTTTTCTAAGTATAGAGTGAGAAATAAATTCGCAAGGGCTTCGCCACAAATTTGGAGGATGAAGAATGAGGAGGAGTGAGTGCTTATTTATAGGAAAAGGAGAGGGAAAAGGACGATATAGATGACACAAGTGCAAATGCTTTAAGGTTCCCAACCCAATACGCGACGTTTTGATTATCCAATTTTTATCAAAATCGAATGGATTTTTTTATTATAGATTATTAATCGACATATCATAATTCTCAAGCTTTCGGGTTATGCTCGACTTCGGAGGGTTATGACATCATCGTTACCGACAGATTTTCCCTTAAAACTTATAACTGCAATATCTTTTGTTATGAATGCCTGATTGAAATTTCAGAACCACTTCTGGAATCCTCTCGACATAATTTATCATATTGGATCATAATATAAGTAATTTAAGCATGTTGATCTCAGACTAAATAATCGCTCATTGTGGACCGGTGAATACTGTAATAAGTATAACTAGCAAAAATAAATACGGGGTGTTACAACGGGTCTTGGAGATTCTATGTGGACTACCGTGCCTTGAATGCATCCAAAATTCTGGATAAATATCTGATACCAGTGATCCAGGAATTGCTTGACGAATTACACACCGTGCAGTTGTTCCTAAGTTGGATTTGTGCTGGTTATCATCAGATCCAGGTGGCCTGCTTCGACTTGCTAAAGTGGCATTCCGCACCCACTTTGGTCATTACGAATTCTTGATCATGCTATTCGGTCTAACAAAAGCACCAACCAAATTTCAGAGCTGGATGAACGATATCTTCCGGCCCTTCCTATGTCGTTTTGTCCTAGTCTTCTTTGATGACATCCTGATTTACAGTTGCTCGTGGCAGGATCACTTACATCACCTGTGTCAGGTATTGAACGTCCTCCAGTCACATTATTTAGTTATTAATCTATAAAAGTGTGTTTTCGGCAGACAGGCCATGTTGCAGCACTTGCTTTCATAGGCCTTAAGTACCTCGGTGCAGCAAAATTAGGTCGTCATGTTATTGGGATACGATTTTGAAATCGTGTATAAGGAGGGCAACCAGAATTGCCACCAACACCCTGTCCTGTCGAGATGAATAGAGCGAGCTTACGAAACTATCGATGCCGTCCTGGTTGGACTGGTCTAAGTTGTAGAGGGCCGTCAAGGTGGACTCGGATCTCAAAGCTATTGTTCAAGCTTTGGAGGAGGGTGGATTGGCGCCGAAACATTATAAGTGGGCATAGGGAATGCTATTTTATGAGGACCAACTGGTCATTCCTACTCACTCCGATTGGGTTTCTGAGCTCCTCGAGGAGTTTCATCTTACGCCTTCGGCCAAACATGAGAGAGACTATTGCATGTATCGCCGACTTGCTACGAACGTGTATTGGCGGGCATGATGAAGAGAGTGATGAAATTTGTGGCCGAATGCGACGTGTGTTGAGTAGCAAGGAAGAGACTAAATCACCCATTGAATTATTACAGCCACTTCCGATTTCTAGTGGTCGTCGACCGTCTGTCCAAGTACGACCATTTTCATCCATTACGCCACCTCTTCATGGCCAAGACAGTGGCCGAGGTTTTCATGAAGAAGGTGGTGCATCTCCATGGTCTTTCGCGTTCTATTATATCCGATCGAGACTGTATCTTCCTCAGCTCTTTTAAAAAGAGTTATTTCGTAGCTCCGGCACAACTCTTCGCATAAGCTCAGCTTATCACCCCAAGACGGATGGACAAACTGAGGTTCTTAATCGGTGCCTAGAGATGTATTTGAGGTGTTTTGGTGGAGCGACCTAAGTGTTGGAGTAAATGGCTCTCGTGTGCCGAATTTTGTTACAATATGAATTTCCATACGACATCTGGAACTACTCCCTTAGAGGTGGTGGTGTCTGGTCGACCTCCACCATGGATCGTGGATTTCTTACCTGGCAAAATACGGGTTCATGCCTTGGCAGAGTCGCTGCTCTCCTGGAATTAAATCTTGGAACATCTCCTTTTTGATTTAGAGTAGGCTCAACACTGCATGAGCCGGAAGGCCAATAAACATCGACGTCCTGTGGAATTTGAAGTGGGAAACAAGTTTTTTCTCAAATTTCATCCGTATAGGCATAAGTCGTTGTTTGCCAGCGGTAAAGGCAAGTTGGTACCATGTTTCTTCAAACCCTTTGAAGTGTTGGAGCGTGTGGGACTAGTATCTTATTGTTGGAAATTACCAAAGTGTTCTTGCGTTCACCTGATATTCCACATGTCGTTATTGAAGAAAGTGGTGGGTGACACTCCAGGTGGCACCGTTGTTTCGGCTGATTTGTTAGATATGGGCCCACCATTTGAGCCGAAGGCACTTTTGCAACGGCGAACGACACCAAGAGATTATATTTGTGTGGATCAAGTGTTGATTAAATGGAAGGGGATGGATAAGGAGGAGGCCAAATGGTTGGATGTGGGGGATGTCCGAGGTTAGGTTCCCCACTTCAGCCTTGAAGACAAAGCTGTTCTGGCGGGGGAGGCAATTGATGTGAAATGAAACATGATGCCAGTAGAATGGAATGTTTTAAAGCACGGGTTTAGGCGAGTCGTCGATTATGGAGCAGATTGATTGTTAGACAGTCCTTTGTGTTATGTCAAATTATTATTGAATCTTACGGTTATTTTACAATTGAGTCCTTGTTTATTTAGTTGTCGGATATGGGTAGCAGTCTGGGTCGCACGATGCCTTGCATGGGTTGCCCGTTTAGGGTTCGTAGGGTTTTGTTATTTATGTTTGATTTGAGTCGTGAGTTGAGGCATTGGTTATCTTGGGATTTTTGCAGCATCGTTGTGGCATCTTCGGAGGAGTGTTTTGTGTTTGCTTTCAATAAATTCGTATATTTATTCCGTTCTTATCGTATTTGCGAAAATTTAAGACTTTAGGATAATAATTTATATGTTATAAAGAAACTCTTTCGGCTTTTAAAGTGTTATAACTATATCCCTTCTCAAAACATGACAAAGAAAACCTATAGCAAGATAAGATGCCCATTCAATTTGCTTTAGTTATGTTCATAATTTGACAATATTGTGGTCGAATCGAAGCCCTGACTAGTTCTTCTCAATCTTGAAAATAATGTTCATAATTTGACAATATTGTGGTCGAATCGAAGCCCTGACTAGTTCTTCTCAATCTTGAAAATAATCGTTTTGTGACATCAAAAGAGGGTAAGAAGATTCTCATATTCACACTATCATCCCTTCTTTAACTTTCACAAATATAAAACATTATCAAGTCCTCGATGATCTTTCCCTCGACTATACCACATACTATATCCATTATGACAAACCTGCTACAATAGATCAGAGTTTGTTGTTTCGTACGCTTCGGCCAAGCTTTTTTTATTGTGATAAAGCATTCAACACAATGTAGACTTGTAGTGAACTTGATCGATTGATTATAGGAATAAGATTATTCAAAAAGGATCTAAACCTTCAACTAACAACATAATGATGGGGTTAAGCTGCTAAAAGTTTGAACAAAAATCATATTTTTCAGATTTAACGTAACTGCTAACTAGGCTAGCATCCATAAATGAGAAACATACTAAGGCTAGCATCCATAAATGAGAAACATACTTTTCCTTTAGCATCCCTTTAACCAGTACAACACTTGATACTCTATGCGATGCAGGCTTACCTTTGAACATCCCAGCCTATAAACAAAACAAACATTCCATGTCAATTCACCAAAAATAACATTTTCCAATGATTTTTTCTCTGCATAAACAAGAAATTAGTGATTCCGAAATGGCAGATTAACATCAAAATACCTCTAGTGATATTGACATTGTACAGAAAATATCCTTGTCTCAAACTACCGAGTTTCAAATTGATTCTTCAAATATATTTTTCAGATTACATTATGAAAGTTCAAAATACTTTTAATGGATTTTAGGGTAGTTTGTCATAACAGTTCCCAGAGAATATTAAAAATCCAATTCTCTTTGTATTGATGGAAGATAAATGTAGCGCATACCGCCACACAACCATACGCAAACATATGTTCTTCCGATATTGTATGTGGAGACAGTCATGCAACCATTACGTCTCATAACAAAAAATTAATCCATGTAACTTATTTGGATTGCCACAATCCACAAAATATATAATATTCTGCACTAATTTCCTTTGTTTATGGACAAAGTTGATGACATCTCAACACCTGATCCATTCATCTGTCACATGAAACCCCCTCCCTTTTATTATTCCAGTCACATCAACATATTGCCCTGGAACAAGATGGCGGACGTCTATTGACATCCCAACGGGAAGAAGAGTGGAAAGTGGAAACTCCCTCAGTTTCCTTTTCATGGGGGATTTTGACTAGTTATCATCCATCCAAAGAATCGTTACAGGAATCCCAAAGCGCCGTCATTCCACATTTAATGGCGATTGCGCCAGTGCCCTTCGACTCATAACACAGGTTCTCACCATGATAACTCGGGAATCGTCACTGAAGCTTCGCAATTGGGCTGTCGGCTCCATGGAGAGAAGATGCGTCACACCAGAAGCCAGGCCTCTCGAAGCAGCCACCATTATTATCGAATTAGCCATCTGCAGCAGCAAAATTTATGATACAATTAACTCTACTTTATATTCTACAGTCAAATTTAGAATTTTTCACTTCCTATTTCCGACAGTTAAATCTACATTTCCCTCTATAATAGAATATTTCATTTTGATTTCTTTACCATTCATTTAAATTACTATTTTGCCTTGATTTGCTTAATATACAAATCCAAACCCTCAAGTCATCATCATCTTCTCCATCGTTCCTTCCCTTTCTCACATTTCTTTCAAATTCAAAAATTGAAAGAAAAAGGGAAGGAGGGTGGCATCACGTGAACAATGCGACGCCACATTCCCTGTACAACTATAGTGCAATGCAAAATCTAACGGAGTTATAATGCCCCGACCTCCCTAGCAGGGACACTACTGTAGGCCGAGGATGATCACATGATAATACAAGATTGAACAAATGATCATTAAACAATTATGCAAAGAGTAAAGAGTCGAGGTGTGCGATGTTATAAAGAGTGAATGAAATTGTAGTCAACTGTAAAAGTGAAGAAGTAAAATTATAGAACTAACATAATTAAAGTGTATTCAATTACAGACATCGATTCGATTGTTTAATAAAGGAAGCATGATTGAAGAATACATGTGAAGATGTACTCTTCAGGGCAACTATCATCTCAATACAATTTCCTAAATTCAACGTCTTCCTCTCCTCATGATGCTCAACCTATACATTAATAAAGATATGTAGGCGTGAATACAAAAGCACTCAGTGGACACATCGCCCAAAATATACATTTTATATATGAAAAGTCAGCACAAGCACATGGAATCCCACGAGGTTTTATGCTTTAAAATTGACTCGTGTTCATCAAATCATTTTATCTAATTAAACATTCAATCCATCAATGAGCTCATCACATTATCATTAATCACGCTAACCACTATGCATAATTAAAGATGATCTGTGGAGAAGGCCTCCTCACGGTCACGGTGCTCCCATTATGCTAGGGTCAAATCCCCAACATAACGTCACCCACAATGCACTAATCTTGCCTACTTATTGGCAGACAAGACCCAAATCGTAAATAAGTCACCAACACCCGTTTGTCTCACCTTATCGATTTTCTCGGCTCAGGCGCGCAGAGGGAACAAAGTCATATTATGCAAAAACAGTTAAGTGCTGACAATTCGAGTTCTCAAACAAACATTGTTTAGAGATTTTCACAATAAAAATATATTGAGTTGTTTTATATGTATAAGAAAGCCCACCTTACGTCCTAGCTAAACTCAAGGGTGTGCGGGTGGAACCTGCTCAGCGGCTTCCTTGATGAGACGAGCACCTTCACGAAATCACGGACGTGAGTACAACATTGAATTACTATTAATGACGTACAAAGTATACATAGCGTGTCTCATAATACATAGCGTGTCTCATAAGTCATGATATCAAATAATTTATGTGATACTTTTTAGTCACTAGGTCAAAGCGGAGACACCGTTGGATACCTTGGGATATCAACAGGGTTCAAAGGAATATCTAGATTTAGAATTGGAGTCAAGGTTTTATATACTTTTCCAATGCCGTGATTCGATTGTGAAGTAGGATTAAATAAGATGTTGATGAAAAGAGGAAAGAAATATTTTATTCGTTGGAGAAATGGTTAAGAGAAGTATGAGTGGTGATTCTTTAGGGTTATGGGATCATTGGTGGTTGCTGGTGAGGTTTCGAATAGGTAAGGTACTGAATAAGGTTGTGTACGAAACAAGAAGTGGGTTATCGAAGGTTTTTCGATATAATTTGTAATAAGATAGGTTTCTAATCAGGTCGATCACGATTTGATCAAGTCAATCAGGCGTCAACTTGGATTAGGAATGGATCAAGGTGGATGATCGAGGGATTCAAGGTTTTAGGCATCGATCGAGTCAATTAGAAGGTTGATTGATTCGGTCGGAAAAAGAAACATGGGATCGATCGATGTTCGGATCGATGGGATCAAAAGTGTCTTGATTAGGTCGATCGACTCAACCATTTTGAATTTTAGAGGCTGATCAAAACTGGGATTGGGTGATCAAAATGTGAGGAGGATCGGGTCGATCATACGTTGATCGAGCCGATCATTAGGGTACATCAGGCTTTGGATCGGGGTGAAGGTCTTTCTGGGTAAATTTAAGTGTTCTTGACCGATAGGGTCTATCTTCAAAGGTGATCGGGTCGATCTTCAAGTTTCTAAGCGTGTTCTTGGTGTTATTGATGGATCGAATCAATCAGAGGGTTGATCAGCTTGATCTTCAAACCTCATTGAGTCGATCAGGCTCTGATCGAGTCGATCATGTGCCCAGAAAGCTCTTGGAAATTTTTGTGATTTCATGTTCCTGGTCCAAATCTCACAATGAAGGCATCAATAGGTGCCAAATATTCAAACTAAGGGTCCTAGGTGGTTCAATTCAACATACAATCATTCAAAGGCATCATATGAGGGGTTTGTTGGCTCAAATCATGATGTAATTAAATATTAAGCTTGAGAATAATACTAGCATGGTTAAACAAGCATCATTACAGATTTTTAACAAGAAACGATCATGATTTTCATGGGAGAGAGATAATGTTGAGCTAGGGCTTTCACCTTGGAAATACTATAATCCTATTTTTTATGATGGCTAGCACTTCCGTTGATCCTCCCTTTCAATTCGATGTGTTTGACGATATTTGACTCGTAAAATTTTCTAAGTATTGGTCTAGACACAAATTCACAAGAGCTTCGCTATGTTTTTAAAAGGTGGAAATGAGGGAGGGGTGCTCCTTGATTAATAGGAGAGATGGTGGGAGTGGAGACCAAATTGATGACACGAGCGAGTTACTTTACAATCATCCGACCCAATACACGACATTTCGGTTATCCGATTTTAATCCCGATCGATCTAACATAACAAAAATAAATTATTAATAGATAAATTACTATCTCCCAACGTCTCGGGTCATGCTCGACTTCTTAGGATTATGACATCATCAATACCGGCAGTTTCCAGATAAAACTTAAAACTGCAATATCTTTTGCTACAGATATCCGATTACACTTCCGAAACCTCTTCTAGAATCCTCTCAACATAATCCATCATATTAAATCATAATATAAGCGATTTAAGCACGTTAATCATAGACTAGGTAGACGCTCATTATGGGTCGGTTATTACTGCAGCAATCATAATTAACAGAATTAAAATACGGGGTGTTACATTCTACCCACCTTACAAAAATTTCATCCTCAAAATTTGCTAGGCTGACTAAAGCAATTATGGGTAGTTCTCTTGCATCTTGGCTTCTAATTCCCATGTGGCTTCCTCAGTCCCATGGTGTCTCCATAAAATTTTTACTATAGGTATTTTTTGTTCCTTAACTGTTCGATTTTTGGTTTCGAACTGCTTCATGTCTCTCTTCATACTGTAATTCCGAGGTAAGGGTTACTTCCTCTTGCCTAATCACATGCTTATCATCGTACACATACTTCCTTAACTGGGACATGTGTAAAAGGTTGTGAAAATTTCCAAGATTGGGTGGCAATGTTAATCTGTAGGCGGCTGCTCCTACTTTCTCAAGTATCTCATAAGGTCCGATAAATCGTGGTTTAAGTTTTCCCTTCATACCAAACCTAATGATTCCTTTTGAAGGTGATACCTTGAGGAATACCTTATCTCCAACCTCAAAACTTAACTCAGTCCTCCTTGTGTCTGCATAGGACTTCTGCCTATCCTGAGCTTCCTTAATGAAATCACGAATATTCCGAACTATTTCTATCATCTCAGTTATGGCATTAGGATGAAGCACTTTCCTCTCTCCCACTTCATCCCAATAGAGTAGAGATTGACATTTCTTTTGATACAGAGCCTCATAAGGCGTCATTCCAATAGTCAACTGATGATTGTTATTGTATGCAAATTCGATTAAGGGTAGATATCTTTCCCACCTATCTCCTCGGTTTAGTACCACCGTCCTAAGCTTATCCTCTAGGATTTGAATGGTTCTTTCAAAATTGTCCATCTGTCTGAGGGTGAAAGGCGGTACTGAAGCTCAAACGAGTACTTAGTTCCTCTTACATACTTTTCCAAAATCTCGATGTGTACTTGGCATCTCGATCAGACGTGATAGAAATCAGTACTTCATGAAGTCTAACAATCTCTCTAACATGTAATTCTGTAAGTTTGTCTGAGCCATATGTAACCTTAATGGGCAAGAAGTGTGGCACTCTTAGTCAAACGGTCCATAATGACCCATATCGCGGTGTTTCTTTTTTGTGACTTCGGCAGGCTAGTCACAAAATCCATGGTAATATGATCCCATTTCCATTCTGAGATTTCCAACGGTTGCAGCTTCCCATATGGACGTTGATGTAAAGCTTTGACTTGCTGGCAAGCCAGCATCATTCCACGAATGATGCCCCATCCTTTTTCATTCCATCCCACCAAAATGTTTCTTTCAGGTCTTGGTACATCTTGGTACTCCCGGGATGTGTTGTGTACGGGATTTCATGGGCCTCTATCAAAATCTCCTCTCTCAATACCCCATCATTTGGTACACAAATTCGTCCTTCAAAAAGTACGACGTTATCTGCTGCCTTACGGTACCTCTCAGCTTGCTGTGATCTAACCCTTAGTCTTATCTTTTCCATCTCTTCGTCCTTTGTCTGAGCTTCTATAATTCTTGTTCTTAAATCTGGTCGGACTACCAAAGTTCCCCTATCAACTTCTCCTCATGAGTTAGAAGGGTATACATCATCGAATCGGTCTTGCGGCTTAAAGCATCTGCGACGGTGTTAGCTTTTCCTGGATGGTAATTTATAGATAGGTCATAATCCTTAACCAACTCCAACCACCTTCTTTGTCTCATATTCAGATCTTTCTGCTCGAAGAAATATTTGAGACTCTTATGATCTATGAAAATTAAGCATCGAACTCCATAAAGATGGTGCCTTAAAATCTTTAAGGCATGAACTATGGTTGGGAGTTCTAGGTCATGAGTCGGATAGTTCACTTCATGTGGCCTTAGTTGCCTTGATGCATAAGTTATGACCCTTCCATCTTGCATAATGACATATCCTATCCCATTTTCTGAAGCGTCAGTATATACCTCATAATCCTTTTCGGATTCAGGGACTGCTAAAACTATCGTGGTCAATCTCTTTTTCAATTCTTGGAAACTATTCTCACAAACTTCCGTGCATCCAAACTTTATCCCTATCCTTGATAACTGGGTCATCGGCTTAGTTATCTTTGAAAATCTTTCTATGAATCATCGATATAGCCGGCTAGTCCCAAAAAGCTTCTAACCTTATTGGGATTTGTCAGAGTCTTCCACTCCTTCACCGCTTGCACTTTTGTGGGATCAACCTTGATTCCTTCGGCCGACACTATATGCCCTAAGAACATCACCTCTTTCAGCCTAAATTTACACTTGCTGAATTTGGCAAACAACCATTCCTTCCTTAACGTGTCGAGGAATATTCTCAAATGGTCCTCATGTTCCAACTCCCATTTCAAGTAAATAAGTATATCATTTATGAATACTAGAACGAAACGATCTAAATAAGGTTGGAATACCATATCCATTAGATCCATGAAGACTGCAGGTGCATTTGTCAATCCAAGCCGCATCACCACAAACTCACAGTGTCTGTATCTTGTCCTGAAAGGGATCTTAAGTATATCCTCATTCTTGATCTTAAGTTGATGGTACCTTGATCTCAGGTCTATTTTCGAGAATACGCTCGCATATTTCAATTGGTCGAAAAGTTCATCTATCCTTGAAAGTGGGTAAGGTGACCTTATTCAACTCTATATAGTCTATATGCATACCCATGGTGCTAACTTTCTTCCTTAAAAATAACACAGCTATCCCCAAGATGACACGCTTGGTCAGATGAAACCTAACTCTAACAGTTTTTGTAACTTCATGCTGAGTTCCTTGAGTTCCTTGGGTGTCATTCGGTAAGGTGCTTTGGACATTAGAGCTGCTCCAGGTTCTAAATTTATAGTGAACTCTAACTGCGTGTCTAGAGGTAAACCAGGTAGTTCCTTGGGAAATACGTCACCAAAATATCTTACTACCTTTACCCCCTCTATCGGCGTCTCTCCTCCTTCTTCCTTGTTCAAATACACTACGAATGCTTGACTCTCTTTAGCTTCCAATAGTCTTCTAGCCTGCAATGCTGATATCATCAGAATCTTACTCCCCATTCGAATTCCATGGAAACTTACTAAGATCTCATTAGGCCTACGGAACACTATCTTCCTGTCTTTACAGTTGATGATGACAGTATTCTCGGTTAGCCAATTAATTTCCAAGATTACGTCGACATCCCACATCTTCAACACATACAACTCTTTAGCCACAAAGCTTAGAGATCCTAAGTCCATTTCTACATTCGAACATCCAAGAACAGAGTCTATGCTATCTCCAGATGGCATAATTACTATTAAATTTTGTGAGGTTTTTATAGGATTCAACCCAAGATTCTCCACACATGCTTCTGAGATGAAGGAATACGATGCACCAGTGTCAAATAATACGATAATAGGAATATTGGAGATCGAACCCATACCTGCCAAATTCCCTTGTCCATCATTCTGCTGTCGCAGTTCCCCAATCTTCGGCTCCTTGTTCAGCGCATATGCCTTGCCCTAGCGGCGCTGTGGGGCTCTTATGTTTCTCTGGAATCCCTGGGGCGGGTGTTGTTGCAATGGCTAGACATTCCTCGGCTGTTGTTGAGCTTCCATAGCCCTCAGTTGCTGCCCTTGTCCATTCTGCCCTAGCGTTGCCCCTTGATTTCCTTGGCCACTAATACGCATTTTCTTTGACAGAAAATAGGTCGCAATAATAAATAGATCGAACTCAGGTACTAGGTGTAAAGAAACGTCGTCAAGCACTAATTTGTATCGATCTCCCTATTGTCTAGCCACACGACACAAGAGAGAAGGATTCTAATCTACTGAAATTAAAATTTACAGAAAGCATGATGGGAATTTTAGGATCATGTCATAAATACAAGTAAGAAATTATAAATGAAAATCAATCACCAATAAACCTTTAACGAATTGATTTGCAACATTATCACACACAACCTTTTGAGCCACTATGTGACATAGATTTTTGAAAATCCTTTTTCATCTTTTGAATGTGAGTAGTAATAAAAAACTTCCAAGAGTTCAAATATCAAAGCCAATTAAATGTTTCGAACTTAATCAACTCCAATTTCCCAAACTTTTGATTTGAAGAATATTAATTCAAAACTCATTGAAAATAATTTTTGATTGATTCAATGGAAGAAAAATGAAATTCAGAAGATTCAAAGAATTATTGGCAATCAATTCGTTCATTTCATTCATTCAAACCATTGTTCGTAACATAAATCCTGAACCCACCTGGTAATTTTAACTACTCAAGAAAATGAATAAATCGAAAGCACTTGAAGGAAGCATAAATTTATTAACTAAGAAAGCAGAATAAATGTACTTACACGAATATTAATGAAAGCGATAAAATTCACCAACCGGTTGTCACAATCTGAGAAGAGACATTTTCTAGTCTTGAAAGCGATAAAAATTTATTCTAAACTAAACTAATAGAAAGTTGTAAGAAGTAGAAAAGAAGATACGAAATCCACCAAAAAACTCCTATTTATAGGTTTGGGGTGATCTAGGTCAAAATCCCGCGATTTGGGTCGGAAGCCCACGAAATTGCTGAACCATCAACCGACGGTTCCAAACCGCCGATCGATAGTTCAGCTCGACGCCACTCAACCAGCATCCTAACAAACTCCAACCGGCGACCCGAGAATTTTTCTCAGCTCCTGGCTCAACTACTCAATCCTATCGACCGTAGGCTCGATCCCGGCAACTCGAGACCTTCCAGAGCAAAGCATGACCGACGGCAACACAATTGGCAGTCACTGGTTGGAACCGATGACCCGAGGCTCTTCCAAAAATATCATTCTTTTCACCCAAAAACCTACAAAATAAAGGAAAACAAGAACGAAGCACAAGACAAAAACAAAACAATGATAATCACTCAAAAATAACACGAACAAAGACTCAAACAATGACAAAACTCAATCAATGCACATGCAAAAAGATCGATTATTAGCAACACTGTTTAACAAAATGTCGTGTGTGACCACACCTAAAACATCCATTACTAATATCTAGGTATTCTCCTCTTTGGATACTTGCGCATCGGTTACAAACATTCACATTCTGGGTCCTCTGATATTCTCTGGAATTCTGACCAGTTCTAAAAGCTCCAAAGTGTTGGTTGTTGCGGTTGGGCAGTAGCATAAGCAGTGGCTGATGGGACTGGTTTCCTTGCAAAACCTTCCGTGAACACCTCTGATTCTAATTCTGATTGCGGGAGCGTTCCTCCCATTTCCTCTTATTTCCCCGACCTTGGTTAACTTGAGTGGGTACAATGGGTCCTTTGTCCTCAGGTAAGGAGGCTTCCACTTCCATGGCTCGGTTAAGGGTTTCCTTATAGGACAACTTTTCAAGGCTAGCTAAGGGAGTACGTATCTTAGGCTTTAGTCCACCACGGAAACGCCTAGCCTTCTTCTCATCAGTATCCACATAACTCGAAGCATGCCTTGAAAGTGCACTAAACAGACGGTCATAAGTCGACAAAAACAACTTACCCTGACGTAAGTTGTGGAACTCAGCCTCTTTCTTCGGTTGGTAGCTTAAAGGGATATACTTTTCGAAGAACTCGTCCTTGAATTTGTTCCAGGTGAGCGCTGCAATCTGTTCCTCAATCAGTGTTTTCTGAAAATCTTCCCACCATCTATCAGCCTCTTCTACTAGCTGATAAGTGCAGACAATCCTCTCTTTATCTGAACATTCCAGGAAGTTGAAAATCTTCTCCATTGCTCGAACCCAATCTTCTGCCTGCGTGGGTTCACCCGTTCCATTAAACTTAGGTGGATCCTGCCTCTTGAAAATCTCCCCAATCCCACGGTAATGCTGCGAAGCAGTGCGAGCTACAAATTCTTCTTCAGCCTCTACCTCGGGGTTGGGCTCGAGGTTGTTATTTCCAACAGATGGGACTTCAGGCTCGGGATTTTCTCCCTGACGTCTCACTATTTAGAATTTGGGCCCAAACATAATAATATCTAGGGCATCATCGCATTACAATCACAACAATATTAATAGCATAAATATTAGTACATTATACTATCTCATATCTACTTAATCATATTCAAAATCAACACATACTCATAGACATCGATTCACCTCTGGCTTCGAATGATGCTACATATATAATGTAGAGATTAAGCAATAACAGTCACAATTAAAGATGAACCATACGCAATAATTTAATACCCCGTATAAATGATACCGGAAATATAGGCGGCAATTGATAATTAATAAGAGTAATATGAGATTTATTTTATAAAGTTCATATCACTCATTTTTTGATTAATAATTATAGAAATATCATAAAGATTCCACAAGTGGTCCCGAATCCAAAATCAGACGAGTACATCGAAATTTATCGCGAATTGAAGTTTTCTCGAGAAATTTTTCGGATGATGATGTCACGACCTAAAATACGGGCAAAACCCAAGATGTTAGTAAATCATAAATTATGAAACAAATAATTATTTACAAGAAATCTTATTCGACCAGATCGAGAATCAAATAATCGAAACGTCGCATATTGGGTTGGAGACTATAAAGCATTTGTACTCGTGTCATCTATTTCCTCCTTACTCTCCCTCTCTCTCCAATAAATAAGAGGGCACGCCTCCCTCATTTCATCATTTCAAACTCTAGCGAAGCTCTTGCGATTTTGTTTCTCGAGCCGCACTTAGAAAAAAAAATTCACCAGTCGAACTCGTTTATTTCATTGATTCGAAGAGGGAAGATCGGAGGGAGTGCTTGCCATCATCTCAAATAGGATTTAGCAATGCATAGGTAAAACCCTAGCTAAAACCATTTCTCCATTCTTGAAGAACATGTCATTATGCTTATTTATGTATGCCAACTTTATTTCCAAGCATTGAATTCCATTATGTCATGATTCGAACCCTGAATCCTAA
>AYJT01027132.1:0-10409 GCA_001278415.1 Ocimum tenuiflorum | reverse complement strand
ATAATAAGGATGAATTGTGTGACTCGAGGAAATTAAACAAAAGATTAACTAATTAAAGCTATCAGAGCTTAATTAATTAATGAGTGTTAGATATCTTAAATGTGGGGTTCGTTAAATCTAATACAAGCCCCAATGCACCATCTGAGGATAGAGGGGTATGTCAGTATTGATTCTCTGGTTAAATAAATCTGATATTAATAAATTTATGTGTATGGCCTAGACATAGAGAAATTAATTTATTGGTACACCCACTCTATTTTCTTGTAATTGGTCTCTAGGTTAGACCAATAGCCTTTTATCCAAAGAATCTTATGCCCAGTAGGAAAAGACCTTCTATGTCTCCTGTAAATATGAGTTCGTGATTAAGAATTATAACATAACTTACGTGATAGAAAAATCATAGAAACCCAAAAGGAACATTATAGGGGGCGACGCCTAGGAGGGATTCTAGACTTGGAGATTTCGTGATCTTTCAACACCGGTGTTAGTGTCAGTGTTAGGTGAACGATATTAATCACTGAGTTACTAAAATTCTGAACATTTTAATGTTACAGCTGACATGTATTTTTTGTGTTAATCTTATTCTTTCCTTATTATTATGGCATTTAGTTTATATATCTTATCATGCACGTTTCTAATATCCTAGGATTTTATTTATGAGATAAGATATGATTTTTACCTTATGAGATTTAAGAATATCTTGATGTGATTTTCCATATTTATGTATATCTCTTAAGGAAAAGATTGAGCTAACCCTAGATTTGATCTTCTCACAATTTTGGTGGTAGATTTGTGGTTAATTTCCTACAGTAAGTCTCTAAGGGAAGCACAATATATATTGGATATTGGTTACGATTTTGAGTAGAAGATCATAGACGCATTGAGGCGCTACCAACATCGATGATCTTTCTCACTTTGTCTTCAATTATCTCTACCTCAAAGGGCTGCTCAAGTTCAAGTATTTAAAAAAGAAGAATTGTTGCTAGTTTTTATAGATTAGCTTCGTGCGTATTTCTATGTAAAGGAGAACTTATTCAAGTGATTGAACATTGGATAAATTGTTCTATTTATTATTTTCTTTTACTTTGTAAGAACTTGTTCTATCATAATAAAGTATTTTTTGCCATAAGGAACTCTCATAGGCAGAGAAATCTTAACCCATGAAACAATTATTGTTTTTATTTTTCGCTGCAATGTTAGTTCATTGGTATTACTAACATTTCTGTGTTAGTAGTAAACTTGGGCAAAAATTTTTTCAACTGGACTACGTGAAATCAGGTAGTGATATACAACTCAGAACCCAATTCTGGAGTCAGAAATCGGCCAAATTTGTGCCTAATTCGCAGGTAAATATTCCGCAACACCTGTGTGATGACCTTACAATTTCTACATGTATGCTATGAAAATAACTGATATGTGATAAGTTATGGTACCCAAAATTCGGTCCAGGCAAATCGAATTGGAATTCATTTTCCGCATTACTTCAATTGGTATTAGAGCCCGGATTAAGGTTTTAGCTCCTTATGTTCGGTTCTTTATGTGCACTTTGATATTTTATGTTTGCAGGATTCGTTCTTCATGGCTGAGATTTGTTTTTAGCATCAAAGATGCAATTTTTATAGTATTCTCTTCGCTCTGGTTTTGGTTTTTTTACACCACGAGAAAATTTGTTTATAAATTTCAATTCCGATGTAAATTAAGATGCAAATTTGATGTAATTTATTTTTATTATAAATCGGAGTACCAAAATTAATTCGACAATGAAAGAACTGAATGGAGAACGGTGAACGACGCAATGGGCACGTGCTCGATGTGCGCATGAGGGCCCGCAGTGATGGTGATGATGGTGGCAACGACGCAGCGCATTCCAGCGGCGGTACGCAGCTGCGCAAAAGCTATGCGTCGGTGGCTCACGTGCGAAGGACGTGGCGCTGCACACAGCAGCATGGTTGCCAAAAGCCTAGCCAGATAAGATAGAACAAGATTTG
Organism: Ocimum tenuiflorum; assembly: GCA_001278415.1. NCBI lineage: Eukaryota > Viridiplantae > Streptophyta > Magnoliopsida > Lamiales > Lamiaceae > Ocimum > Ocimum tenuiflorum. The sequence continues at coordinate 8,421 of AYJT01027132.1, read as the reverse complement.
GATTTTCACAAATCAGATATTTTTCAAAATTAATTTTTGAATAAATCTTGGATAATCTTGAATCACAATTATCCTTATTAATTTGAAATTTGGAAAGATAATTTCTTTATCTCAATCGATTTTGATCAGATTTACCATTATCCTTATCAATTTAAGATAAAGGAAAGATAATTTCCTTATTTTAATGAATTTGATAAAGATATCCCCTTATCTCCAATGATTTTTTTTTTCAGATTTGCTTTTTTCTTTCTTAATTCCTACGTGAATTAATTTGCCTCACAAAAGGGACTGGTCGCCTACACCAAATGGAGTGGTCCCGTACATCAAAGGAGTGGAGCACCCCCAACACCTTTGAAGATCTGTAGTTTGCAAATCTTTGTAATAGATTAGATAGGCAGGGATGTACAGGTTTCCACAACTTGGCCATGAGAATAATTTATTTATTGTTCTAAGCATGTTGTAGATGAATTTATTTTATGCACTTAAGCATGTCGTGGATGGAATATAAATACATATTTTGTGTGACTTATATGTTTTAATTTATTTGCGCTTAGGAGCATGCTACGATTATCATGATTGATCTGATCTCTGCGAGCATGTTTCATGACTTGCATTCTAGAAAAGCATGCGCTGGAATGACATGATAACGTGTACATGAAAGAACCTTTTGAAGCAAAAAGACTAAACAAGATTTTTGAAAATAACATTTTATTAACTTAAAATGTTAAGACCTCCACAAATTGATCTCTATACAAAGTGATTAATGATTATGGTAAACGTCCATCCGTTTGGCTTACTCATAATTTTTAATCACAAGTTTGTTAGATGTGATTTCTACAAAAATATTCGTTGTCATTTAAGTAGTGGATTTTTGCATGTAAATGTCCATCTGCTTGGCTTACATGTGAAATTTCATAAGTACTCTAGAAAATAAAAAAGAATAAAATAATAAAAGAATTAAATTAGAAGCGACATGGTCCGATGAGTAGGGATGTCAATTTAGCCCGAAACCTGTGGGTTGGCTCGAATAACCCGAGCGAAAAAGAGGATTAGGGTCGAAAATTTTTTAACCGTAAATAAATCAAGCTAAATGGGTTGACCTGGTCGGGCCCCGGGTCCAATATGGGCTGGACCGACTGGGCTATGGGTTGGCCCGTCGGTTCAACAAACTATATCTAAATAAAGAAGTCAAATACTTAATTTAAATATATTCTAGATCAGTTGGTTTGCTGACATGGTCAGCACAATGTGATACTGTGTTCGATTCTTGCTGCATTGTTTTATTTTCATTCTTTTATCTTGTTTTCCATTTCTTTTTCCTTTTTTTATGATGTTTCCTTTTCCATTTTTCTATTCTTCTTTTTTCTTCATATTTTGGTTTTTAATATTTCTAATTTATTCGTATTTTGCTTTCTCTCTCTTTTTTTTTTTTACCTCATTTACTTGTTTCTTTCTTTTGCCCCCTCTTTTTTCCTTCTTTAAATTTTCCCTTTCTTGTTTTTTCTCAAATGCCCAATATATAATTGATTAATGTCCATTTACTTTTTATTCATATTATAAAATTAAAATGATTTCTTTTTTTTCCCACATTTATTTCTCACATACTCAATGTATTATTTATTACACTTATTTATAAAATTAATGTGTACAGTTTAAATTAATTCTTATTCTTTTATAAGTTATTTGTAAGTTAAATTTTTATCGATAAACATCTTACTGTGAAAAATATGTTTCTATACACTCAGTCTTTCCAATTTAAATTTTAAAAAACTAATGACATATCCTCATAGATGTTAGAACATGACATTTTCAAGATTAGTAGATTTTTCTCGAACTTCATATCAACAATTATTCAGAATATGGATTTCAATATTAATACTTATTCAATTTAAAAGAATTTCTCCTGTGTTCATGTATAGTATTGTATTTTATATTTTATGCATATGATATCAATAAATATTATCAAAAACACATGTAAACTTAAATTCTAACATGATTCATATCATTAGTTTGAAAAAAGAAATAAAGATGAACAGTGGTATAACTAAAGTTTTCAGTATGTAAGCTAGTAACTAAGAGAATAAATGAATACAATTGTGGACTCATAAAGGATAAAACTAGGGATGTAGATTTAGGATTTAACTTAAGTGTTTTGATTATTTGTTATTTAGATATTTTACATTAATTGAAGTTCATTTTTATTTGTAATTAATTGTTTTATAATAACATAACGAATATATAAGAGAAAAGATAAAATAGATTCGTAAGTTTGCCAGCTCGACGGACTAGCTCGAAAATCAAAGGATGAGGGTTAGTTTTGAGAATTTTCAAGCGGAAAAAAATCCAACCGGAATCGACCCGGACCAAATAATCTGTAGCTTGATAGGGCTGACTTGAAACCCGAGGGATTGGCCTGATTGACATCTCTACGAGTGAGTATGTCAATTCAAGTAATTTAATTCTCAAGTTAAATTTGTGGTCAATGCTTAGATATTGTATTAAGTACAACTCCCCGCAGAGTCCCTTCTTAATTCAATATGGTCTGGTTTTGATATTCGATTATTCATTCCATTTTTCATAAGGTTAAGTTGACATGAATTGGAATTAAAGAGCCAGTTGTTGGTTTGGTTGAGGGATTTATGCGTAAACGTCCATCCGCTTGGCCTGCGTATAAAATTTCTTGGGCAATTGGATAAAATGAATTAATATTAGCTTATCAAAATATTACAATATTAATTATTTCAACATTATTTGAAATGCACACTTATGTGTTGCCTTACTTTTATTTTCAGATATGCCGATGTCTATTATGATTAATTAGCTTGCACAAAATTCACCCACTGGTTCAAATTTCCTTGAGTGGAAATGCAACCTGGATTTTATCTAGGTTGCCGAGGAGCACATGTTTATTTTCGAAGTTGTGCACCGTACAGTGACAACTGAGGAGGATCCTCAAATGAAACACAAATTGTATGGAAAATTGATAAAGTCAAATAATATGACCAAGTATTATATGATGTTGACGATGTCCAAGGCTTTTAGATGCAGTTCCAGCACATCAAGGATGCTGTCGACATCATTGATAAGTGTGTATTTTAACTTTTTTTGTGTGTGTTTTGAGTCGTAGTTTGTTAGGTTTTAGGTAGAAAATACCCACTTATAATGTTTTTGGTCATGTTTTGTGTATTTTGTGTTTTAGGTATGTCTAATCATGTTTTGTGAGTTTTTAGGTGAAAATAGGTGAAATATTGGCAAAGTGTGAAAACTGTGTGAGGATCGACTCGATCAGGTCGACTGACCAGATTGACAGGGTCGATCAAGTGGATAGACCATTCTAGAGAATTTCAGGATTTGGAGAAAGGTGGTGGAGAGCCTGATCGACCCGATCGGATGCTGATCAACTCGATTGGACTGTTGATTAGGGTGTCGATAAGGATGGTAGAGCATTCCAGGGAGTTTTGAAGTTTTTCGAATTTTGCTAAGTATAGATGCCGATCGACTCGATCAGCTTATGGGATTTTTTTTAAATTTTCCAGAAATTACTAAATTGCCCCTGTTTGGTCCTTATCACATCTTTGCCTGTAAACCCCTCTTATGGACGATCTATTTGAAGTTTTAAGCACTATTGTTAAGGAGTCAAGGTTGGAGAACACATTTGAGAGTCTACAACGACAGATTGAAAATTAAGAGTCTACCTTTTTCTATGTTTTGCTTTTGTTTTCATGATCTGACGTTGTCAGGATCAACTATATTTTTCTGCTAGAGTTATTTTCAGATTTTAAAAATTGAAACTACTATGGGAGTTTGAGTTTTTACTAAAGTTTTGATTTTTCCATCTTTACGCATTGTTTCTTAATTCCGTCGAGCTTAATCTTAATTGTGGATAATCTGATCAACTATTTGTAATACTTGTTCATTGATTTATATCCTAGTAAGAATAAATTGAAGAATAGGGAAGAAATTAAAAATACGATAATTAACTACCCTAGTCAGGAGTTAGTTTCGTAGGAGCGCGGATCCATAGAAATTATCAATAGTAAGATTGGTTAGATGCCCTAGTTAGGATTTAACTACAATCTTATTTTCATGTTCTATTGTAGCCTAGTCAGGACAACTTAGAGCAACTTAACAGATGTTTCACATGCGATTAGATTGAATAAGGTTAGGTTAACTTCGTTAAAACTTGAATGAATATTGTAGGAGTAAATTACCTAGGTCCGATATTTGTGTTATTAATCTCTCTACTATTTGTGATTTATTTTGTTTGCATTTAATTTCTTTTTTAGTAAGAATAACTTTAATCAAATCAATTGAAAACCCTTGTTTTGTCTAAGTCAGTAGTTAGGTGTCTAGGTTTTACTATAAATTAATTAAACTTCACAAGTAATCAACAGATTCGATAATTAAAATTTGGTCGTATAATTCATTGCTATCAATCATGAATAATCTCACTGCTCAATTTGGCATTACAGATACGGCCGACCATTTTTATCTTATAAGGGAGATCATAAGTTAGAAAATGGCCGAGGGGAGCTCGGTGCAAGAGCATGTGACTATAATGATCCATTTGATGGATTAACTCATATAGCTAGGAGGCGATATCAAAGCAGAAGCGAAGGTAGATATCATACCCCACTCGCTCCCGAAGACTTTTGAAGGCTTCAAACTCAATGCAGTTATGTCAAATAGGGATTTCACTTTAAGTGAACTCCTCAATGAGCTAGTTATTTCTGAGAGAGTCATGGTTCTCGACACACAAACCTTGTCTTGTGCTAAGAACGATTCTTTTGTACCGAAAGGTAAGAAGAAGAAAAGTTCTAAGAGGAAGAAGAAGAAGGTAAATAGTGGGAGCAATAGTGTGGGACCTTCTAGTGGGATTCAAAAACCCAAGTAGAAGGGAAAAACCCAAGTAAGAGAGAGCATTGGAAGAGTAACTGTCCAATGTTAATGGCAAAAAAGTGAGGTACGTCATTTGCTTTTGTAACTGAGACTTGTTTAGTTTCCTATTCTACTCAAAAGTGGGTAGTGGATTCAGGGGCAACTGATCATGTTTGTTACACGATGCAGGGGTTCAGGCTGATAAGACAGCTGAATGATGGCGAGGTTCGAGTGTCCATGGGTGACTCGAGTTAGGCAGCAACCAAGGCTATTGGAAACATTTCTTTATGCATTTTTTATTCTATTTTAGTATTGAAAAATGTTTTGTACCTGCCGAGTTTTTAGTGGAACCTTCTATTTCTAAGTTGATTGATAATGGATATTTTGTCATTTTTATAGTGGTTTATCTATCATGAGAAATGACAATGTTATTTTCGTACTATTTTGAATGGTTCCCTTTATATTACTACTTGTATGCATGATGCCTCGATTAATGTTGCATGTAAAACATCTAAAAAGAGGAAACTACATTCTCAATAGGATCAAACACAGCTATGACACCTAAGACTAGGTCACATTAGTCTAAATAGAATGCAAAGACTTATAAGTGGCGGCGTCTTGGAGCAATTCATAAATGTTACTACACAAGTTTATGAGTCCTGTTTTGAGGGAAAACTGATGGCTAGGCCTTTTAAGGCAAAGGGTCATAGAAACAATGATGTGTTGGAATTGATCCATTCTGACTTGTGCGGACCGATGTTTACTCAAGCTCGTAGAGGTTATTAGTGCTTTATCACTTTCATTGATGATTACGCGAGATTTAGGTTTGTTTACTTGCTTGGCCGCAAGTACGAGTGCTTTGGAAAGTTCAAGAAATTCAAGGCAGAAGTGGAAAACAAGGTAGGAAAACATATCAAGTCACTACAATTTGATCATGATGCTAAATACCTTTGAGGCGAGTTTAGGCAATACTTGTCGGAATTTTGGATTACATTCTAATTGACTACATCCGATATCCCACAATAGAATTGTGTAGCTGAGAGGAGGAATAGAACTCTCTTAGAGATGGTACGCTCAATGATGATTTATGCAACATTGCATGTTTCATTTTGGGGATATGCCTTATAAACTGCAGTTTACTTTCTGAATCTTGTGCCCTCCAAGTCATTTCCTAAGACTCCTGTCGAATTGTGGCTAGGGCGAAAGCCCAACTTAAGTCACATAAAGATTTGGGGTTGTCCAGCACATGAGCTAAACAAGAAAGCTGACAAGTTGGAATCAAGGGCAAAAGTAATGTTGTTTTAGGATATTCAAAGTAACTGAAAGGTGGTTATTTATATAGTCCTAAGGATCAGAAGGTCGTTGTTAGCAACAACGCGAGATTCTTGGAAGAGAACTACATGATGAACCACAAATCTATAACTGATATCATCTACCAAGATGTGGAGGATGACGGTGTAACTCAGGGGTGGCCCTGTGGGTCTGGTGTGGCTCCGATTCGCTAGTTGCCCACCGCACTGTCGAGTGTGCAAGGTGATAAACCACAGAAAACTGCACCGGCAGCTGATGTACAACGGCCTGAACCTCGTCATAGTGAGAGGGTTTGACAAAATCCCGATCGGTATTATGGACTGGTTGGAGAGTCTTTGGACGATCTCCTTGGTGATTAGTTAGATAGTGCCGAACCATAGACATAAGACGAAGCCGTGGCTGACGAGTATGCTAATCAACAACGAGTTGGGATAGATTCTGAGTATGATTCATTGGCAACATGGATGTATACAAAAAGTCTGAGCTACCATAAGGTTGCAAGGCCATAGGTAGCTAGTGGGTATACAAGAGAGATCATAGTTTTTAAGGCTAGATTGGTGGCGAAATGTTATAGTCAAATAAAGGGATTGACTATGATGAGACCTTTTTGCCAGTTGCCAGGATCAAATCCATTCGAATTCTCTTGGTCAATGCTGCTCACATGAACCTAGAGGTTTGGCAGATGGATGTGAAAACCGTATTTCTACATGGTTAGCTTGAAGAAGGTCGAGACATCTATATGTAGCAACCTCTAGGGTATGTAAAGAAAAGAAAAGAGCATCTTGTTTGTAAGCTTCAGAAGTCCATTTCTGGACTGAAACAAACTTTACGTTTTCATGAAGTGATCAAAACTTATGGTTTTGTTCAAAGCTCGAATAGAAGTTGTGAGTACCGTTTGGATGCCAGCGAAGCGTGGTTTTCCTTGCACTTTACGTATATGACATTGTACTTATTGAAAACAATAAGGAAGGGTTATCAGACGTAAAGGGATGGTTACCAAACAGTTTCAAATGAAGGACCTGGGAGAAGCGGTTTACATCCTTGGGATCAAAGTCACATGTCATAGTAAGAGGAGGATGTTGAGCTTAAGTCAGACTTCCTATATTGATTCTGTAATTGCTTGTTTCATCATGCAAAATGCCGAGAAAAGCTTATTGCCTTTCAGATACGACGTTCATCTTTCTAAAGATCAGTGTCCTAAGACTGATAAAGAGAAAGAGGACATGAGAGTTGTACCCTGTGCTTCAGCCGTAGGTAGTATGCATTGTTGTCTACGAGGCCAAATATCTCTTATGCAGTGGACATGGTGGTAGATATCAGGCTAACCCTGACAGGCACACTAGACTGCGTAAAGCATATTCTCAAGTACCTAAAAAGGACGAGAGATTATCAGTTAGTTTACCAGGCAGGCAGTCTCCAACCTGTGGGTTACACAAATTCATATTTCCAGGCTAACCGTGATGAGAAAAATCAAGCTTCGGCGATGTGTTTACCTTAGGTGAAGGAGCCATATCATGGCAGAGTGCAAAACAGAAATGCATTCCGGAGTCCACCATGGAGGTCGAGTATTTCGTTGTTAGTAAGGTAGCGAAGGAGGCAGTTTGGCTCAAGAACTACCTAATGGATCTTGGTTTCCTTTCGGAGTTGCCCAAAGCGATCACAATTTATTGTGACAATGCTGGTGTAGTGGATTGCACAAGGCCACCATGGAAATAGAGAGGAAACATCATATCATACAAGAAATTGTAAAGAAGGGCGATGTGCAAGTGGACAAAATTGGGACTTTGGAGAACTTGGTTGATCCATTTACAAATAGCTTACTACAGAAGGTCTTCGACTAGCACGTTCTTGGACTAGATCTGCGATTGATGCCACACACTTAGGAAAATTTTGGTGTAAGTGGGAAAAGTATGTGTTGTAATAAACATAACCATATTTAAAGACATATTTGAGCATGTAAAATATATTTTGTATACTAAAAGTTTCTTTAGTATAAGTGGGAGATTGTTGGATTTTAGTATAAGTAAAGCTAAAATGATTTTGCTTTCTATACAAAAATAATTGTTTCCATATATTTCATATAACAACTAGTCCATTTATCTCGAATAACTAAGGTAGATCATGTAGTGTGTAGGATATCGGAGTAGATTGCATGATCAGTAACTCTAAATGAGATATAAATAGTAATCAGAGCTGATGTGACTCGAGGATGAGTCGCCGGTCTAGGCTGTA
>AYJT01027070.1:0-10151 GCA_001278415.1 Ocimum tenuiflorum | reverse complement strand
ACGCACTAACTCAGACAGCTATGTTAAGCTCAGCTATCAACTGAAAACAATCAGAATTAGAAGATTCTAAAGCTGACACTCAAGTCAGTCAACCTTAAACTTTGTTACAACTGAAGAAGAATTTTAGAAGTGACAAGACGTTCACCAGAGCTGACCTACTACTGTATCTTAAAGGTGGTCGGACCCCGGTTATTATCGAACAGATAATAACCGTATCCGGCTATTCAGCAGAAAAGAAGATAATAAAGCCTGCTCAAGTACAATAATGACTCCATTTGCAGAAGCCAAAAAGAAAGGATTTGTCCGTTGTTTCAAAAATCTTCTCCTATAAATAGAAGAGATAAAGATCGAAGAGAAGCTTCTGGGCTTGCTGATTTGCTGACCTGTTGTTTTTAATCTCTCTCGCACCCACCTTCTCTGCAAATCATCCGAGTGCTATCTCGAGACCATCCGAAAGTTCTTAAGTTGTTTCTACAGTCAAGAATTCCGAGACAGTTCTCAGTTTCCATCTGAGAACATCTTCCTAACCTGATTTTTTCTGAAGGGAACTGAAACCTTCAATCACCGATATACGAAGCCTGGGAGGTGGGCTCCGGTAAAGCATCAAGATCAGTCGTGCCTGTGATCGGTAGCCTTAAAGCTTTCCGTTTCCAAAGAATCCTAGTTATAAACCGTGCACATAGCATCGTGTATAACAAAGATTAGTGAATTCCCTTCTTTGAAGGAGAGGACGCGTGATTATTTGAATCCGAACCTCTATAAATATTTGTGTTTATTTACAGCTTTATTATCATTTCTGCTAAGTTTTTGAAACCCAACTGCCTCTGTAGCTGGAGTATAACTGAAGTAAACCCTAACTGACAAAACAACAAACTACTTTAAGTAACCCAGCTGACTGATCGCAACTGTCCTTAACGCTTCCGCATATTTACATATCTCTGATTTGGAACCAACATTACATAACTTGGAAAGCTTTGATGCTTGTAAGAGAGTTTTAAAGAATGCTTTGAGCAGATGGAGATTCAGTGGTCTTCTCTCTTCGTTCTTCTCTTCTATTTATACTCGTCAGATTTGAATAGTACCATTGGGAGGCAGGTGGGAATAGTTAAATCTATCGTCAGAAGAACAGAGCCATTGTTGTAGTTGCAACAGGCTTTTTCAGAACTTTATCCATCGGTCCGTCAGCTTTCAGCTATGGACCACTGGATATTACCTACTGTCAGAGTTTTTTTTTGCAGGAAACATTCCGAAAGTCAGCTCTGATTATTCTTCTTTTGTCTCAGTTGTCCAAAAGAGAACTAGTCTTGACTTCTGACTTGATAAAGATATATGCCCCGGATGTCAGCTCTCTTTTTGAAAGTCAGCTCTCGAGTTAAGCTTGTCTTTAAGTTAGCTGCCAGTTCTGAGAGAACTGCAGCTGGGTTCTTTCCACAGCTGAGGTACTTCAGCTATTCGTCTCACATCTGGGATGGCATAACTGTGGATTAGTTGTCGTAGTAGAACAAAGTCTTCAAAAATATTCTAAGTCTTGAACTTTCTAGCTTTAGCTCTCCGCGAACCTATGCTATTACAGATCAGACCTATACAATATTACATGCTAAGATCATCTAAACTACTGACATGGTTTCTGACGTCATCAAAATATTCTAATTTCCAACCGTAATTATCACCCTCGTGCACGCTTATGTATCAAAGCTTAATTGAAATACAGGGAATCCATTTGAGTAAATAAATTGTACAGAACTCTAATTTGAATGTAAATATGAGATTCCACCTACTTAATATTCTTATCATTCAAATGAAAGTAAAATACAGCAATTAGAAGAAAACTATTGAAAAGCGAGGAATCACAAATATTGTAGCTTAGTCGCAGTGCTCGTTTGGCTTAGCCGCATTACTCACTTTTAAAAAACATTATAAAGGTGGATGATATTATTAGGTGGGGCGCGTTATTTATTTATATGGCTAAATTATATTATATTTAATAATTAAAGATATAAGATGAATAAAATAATAATTTTCTTTACTCATGGCCTACACAGCTGATGAATTATGCGACAATGGTTTGATTAGCAAATAAATTATATAAATTTTTACAAGTCTTGTTGTAAGTGGTTGATGACATCGGAGCAATCGTAAGAATGGTGATGCATACCCTCGGAAGTGGTGGAAAGTTTAAATTACTCACTTCACGTGTAGCACGCATGAAGTTGTTTAATAGTGTGTGCGATATGCGTATCTTCCTCATTGAATTAAATATCATTTTTTGGTGTTTTTTGTTCATATATTTACACACCCTTATAGAAGATAAATGTCATAATTTTCTCACCTACATACAATTTGTATTTTCCGTGACGCAATAGATGTTTTGTTTTAATTAAAGGGAAGTCGTCTATGGTTCAAATTAAACATTTTAGGCCCATAGATAAAGATCTTATTATTATTATTATTATTATTATTATTGAAAATAACGTATAAAGATCATATTTAATCAAACTAAATCAATCGAAAAATTAGGGCCGGCAACAAATGGTATGTTTGGCGTATTTTATTCTCTTCACCCATTACATAGAACTTTAATAACTAAACTTTATCATTATGAATTTATTATCAAATGATATGAATTTTCAAGATTTTTAATATGATTTAACATTACATGTGTTGAAAAAAGTTTTCCACAAAATTTCCCCTAAATGAAACAATAGTTATTCTTATAAAAAATAAATCATTCCACTTAAAAATTATCTGCAAGGTCGATGCAGGCCGCGGAAATATCATATATATCATCAACAGACACCGATTAATCACAACCATAATGAGTAGGAAAGATAGTTCAAGTATATTGTGTACTGTGAAACGATACGTATATGTCAAAGAAAATGTTTAGTTTTGGTGTTCACAAAACAATGTTACAAACGCTATCCACCATTAAATTTTAAGTTTGACGACAATGGACCTAAATAGTCCAAATAATCAAGAATAATTTAATTTATTTATTTGAGAATACTGGCTCGTTCAGATTGATCCTTATCTTTAAATTCTTGACTATTCGGCGGAGATTGTAGCACAAAATAAAATATTTCGAGTAAATAAGTGATCTACTAGGTGATGGAAGTCACGGCATATTATTGATTGAGAAATACAGACAACATTTTATTTTATTTGGTTATTAGAGAATCGATGATTGCATGGCCCTCCACAATAGGAATGCCTCAATACATAGGATAATATCAATGGGTTGGGACCCACTCAAATTACCATTGTTTTGGATGTATGCTGTACGGGTCTTTTTAAATTAATTTAGTTGGTTACAGTCGTCGCCAATGATATGTTTCACTTTATAATCAATCCACACTTTATTAAGGTTAGAAATTAGAATGTCTTCGTCAAACTATCCGGAGGCCATAGTAAAGTGATATCAACTTCCTCATGTAATATATCATACATATTATTTTCAACCCAATAACTTTAAATCGATTAATTAACAAAATATTAAGTTTCTTGTATAAAATATAAACGAAAAGCATATGGATACATGAACTACCCAAATTCCATATTAAACGTATCTCCATCATGTGCGAAGTATAAACAGAATAATTGCAATAATTTGTAGGATACATGTTAAAGAGGTTTTTGTCTTACCCCCCAGTTGTTGCTAGGGCAGGAGAAAAGATATTTTGTTAATATGCCAATAGGATTAAAAAGGAAAATAAAAATTGAAAATTGTTTTACTATTCGATCTCTCTCAGTTAGGGGTGGCAATCGTGCGGATTGGATTGTTATCGGATCGATCCGTTAGTGATCCGATCCATTAAGAGTCAATCTGTATCCGATCCGTTAAGGATGTCTTTGATCATATTTGTATCCGATCCGTTAAGCTCAAATCCGTATTCGATCCGATCTGACACGAATCCGTTAAGCATTTGATAATTTTCCAATCCGATAACCCGACAAGGATCCGATAATCCAATAATGATCTGATAACTATCCGATCCGATAAAAATATGAAATGTTAAAATTCAAAATTAAATTTCAACTAAAAAATTTACACACACAATACGAGATATTAAAGTTCTAATATACAAATAAAGATTTAAATCATAAAAATTCTACTAAAGAGCATGAATTATGCATAATTAACATTATAATATATTAAAAAGTATTATTTCTTAACGGATCACTAGCGGATATCCGTATCCTATCTGAATCCGATCTGATCTGCAGATAATCCGATCCGATCTGGATCCGACACAAATTCGATCCGAAATTTTTTTGTTCTTATTGGATTGATCTGAAAATGATCCGTATCTGATAAGCCTATACTCAAACCCGTAATTATTGTGCGGATTCGTATCGAATTATCGGATCGTGTCAGAAATTGTCACCCCTACTCTCAGTGTACATAGAAGCAGAAGTGTGATTATATTTTATAAATAGTGCAACCCCTCAAGAAATATTGTTGATTTGTCCATTAATGGCATGTGTTAGATTGGATACGGATAATCAATTAACAACTTTTATGAATCAATATTGTTTACTATATTTATCTTATTGAATTTTGTAATTTCATATCAATAAAAAACGATTTATTTCATATTCATCTTTGTAATTAATTATTTGAATTTGTATTCATGTTAGACCCCAAGATCATAATAGATTGGATGCACGTTTTCACGACAAGAGTGCAATCACTGAGGGATTAATATGGTAGGATCCAATTCTTAAATGGATTATATACGAATATGACTTTATTTGATCGGATTTTAACAAAAATTTTCCCCAAAGATAATTTTCAGAGCCGGCCCTTGGGGGGTGGCGCGGAGTGGGGCCGCCCAAGAGAATGGTTCGGAGTTCTTGCAGAGTGAAACCATGCAGTACCAGACACAAGATTCCTTGCTCATTATCAGACAATCACTTAATTCTTTCCACTTCTCGGGGTATAATGACAGATCGGGAGGCTCGACTAGAAGGAATCGGCGTCAGGGTCAGTCCTGATAATTTTGGTAATCCAAGCACACCTATCATGAGTTTGTGACATTTAGTTGAGACGAAGATCGTGTTATTTGATCAATTCATATTGTTATGCTATGACACTTGTATGGCTGTCCCGTGATAGCAAGTGAAGTTGTTACTATAATTAATAACTTTTTTTTTCAATTGGGGAAAGTGGAAATGAGAATTATTTACACATGAATCTCTACTATTTGGTCGTTCTCGAGGATAATTGACTTGACTGCTTTGTTTTAGTTACCTGGAAATTGAAAGTGATCAGTAATAGTAGACCGCAACATGACCATTTTCATACTTTGGATGTAATCAAGCATAAAATTGTGCCTCCACAAGGAAAAAGACACGTGACAGCATGCACAGCACATCAGCTTGACAGCACCCTTTTTTTCTGTTTGATAGTAACAAGACAGCACACCTGTTTCAATGAAAAGAGAAAGAGAGAAAATTTGGACAATCTATATATGGGGTCCGAGGTTTCAGATTCACAACTCACTGTCCACTCACTTGTAATAACACAACAAAAATAATTTACAATTTGAAAATTATACAGTATAGACTAAAACTAAAACTATATTAATTAGAATATTAGATCAATATTTGATTTGGTTTTTCTAATTGAATTAATAATTTATTTAATTAGTCATAATAAAATTTGTATAGGACATATCTACCACTGCCAGAGCCGATCTTGGAGAAGGGGCTGCCTCTACGACTTATGCAAATGAATTATTATTTTGTTTTTACCTATAACACATTATAATTCCCTTCTCTCCAATTTAGTAAGACCTCTAAATCATGAGCTTAAATCTATGTATCATTAAATTTTCCTCAAAGAACTTCTAACAATTCTGGTTGAATTATAAGCCAAAAATTTGATCCTACAATTGTTGGTTTCAACATGTGTATATATACCCCAACAGTCGATTTTGCGTTGGAGGTCTAATAAAAATGCTTTGAGATAGAGATGGAGCCACACCTGGGCGCATGGGGTCGATCGACTCACGGGATTTTTGTGTTTGTATTTATTGGCCTTTATTTTTTTATTCATGAACTTCTGTGATATCAATATTGAAAATTCGAGTTAAAAGTATTTATTGGATCCATTTAAGATCTCTAACTTTTAAATTAATAATTTACATTTAAAATTTATTTTCTGCCCTTTTTAGATAGGAAATACATATTTAATATTTTACAGTTATATATCCTTTATTATATTGTGAATTTTTATTTGCATTTTAAGATTTTTTTTATTTTTTATATATTTTATTTACATTACATTATTGCAACGTAATATTTCAATTTAAATTTAATTAGTTCTCGATGTGTATTTGATTCGTAAATTCATCACCTCATTAAAAATGTATATATGAAAATTATCATTCTAAATTACTGGATTTAACCACACCAAGGCTATCATGTGGTAGATCTTATTTTCTTGACTTTTGCATTGCTTTACCCCAGAATTTCAAAGCTACGGTTATCTTTTAAAATTTGTTTTAAAAAAGCAAAGTATTCTTAAAAAAATATTAATGTTTATATTGTCTTAGTTGAGAGGAAAAAATTGAAATAAATTTTAAATATATTTGAAAAGAATCATTGTTTAAAAATTGCGAAGTCATGTGGAAAACCCAAACAAACGAGCCCAAGCTACCACATCTGCTTTTCGTTGAAATAAATTATTCTATTCAAATTCGTTTACTTTATATAATGAAAAATCGAAGTGATTAATGCGTAAATTAATCTTGAACACAAATATTTTTTTTTACGGCAAAAGTAGAAATTTATTTTATGATATCCCGTTGTGCGAGTTGAATCACTCGTAATAGGAAATTATTTATCCAAATGACAATATCACTTTCAATGAGTTAACTCTCAGTATCACTCATGATGGGAAATTATCTTGAACACAAATATTGTTCTTTAACATTTCCGTAATTTCTTGTGCATATTTGCCACCAAAAATATATCATTTCATAACATATTCATTCATAAAATTATTAATCAATTTCACCAAACACCTCATTGAGTGTACAAAAAAAAACTCAATTGAAATATATGTTATAATGATGTGACATAAACAGAGAAAAAATAAATAAAAATAATAATAAACTTAAATAATTAAATAAAAATACACAATATAATAAAGAATCTAAAATAAATCTAAAGTAAAAGAATAAGGGCATAAAAGAAATTTCAAATATAAAATATTAATTTGAAAAATAGGTGTTTAATCGAGCCTAATTTTTTAAAAAAGAATTGAAATTTTAATTAATTCAAATAGTTCAAGATGAGTCTGTCAAAATAACCGAAAGGTTAATAACAAAATTTTCAATTATTTAACGGTAGATAGAGATGAATGTGAGGCAATCTGTGGCCATTCAATTTGCAAGTAGTACTTAAACTTTTTGTGATTTTGGACCTGCCCAACAAGTAATAAAAGTGAAAACTGAAAGGAGGCGTTACTACATAATGTTTGGTATGACTTGTTCTCTTGTTGAGAAAAGTAGTTCCAGTCTTGTCGCTATTCTTTATATATATCAAAATGTTAAATCAGATGAATATGATACAAGCCTGAACCTCCACTATAAAAAGTGATTACAGATATTGTACATTGGAAAAAATTGACCCCATTATGCCATTATTCTCCCAAACACTCCTATATTTGTTTATTGATCCAAATTATTTCACTAAAAGTCAGTAAATTTGTTCACAATAACATGGGAATCATTCTTATTTTTCACCAAGAAAAATGAATTCTAATATGATCACACCTCTGTATATATAATATATAGAGAGATTTATATAATAATTATTTCTAAGAGAGAATTAAGGAGTAATTGTGTCCATCCGTCTAAAGAAATGAACATAGCAAATAGTCCCACGCGCGGATATAAATATTGCAATTTAAGAGCCCGGGGGCATAGTGCTAACTGGGGCTTTTAAGTTTCCGTTAGATAATAATGCACGCTTCATTAGGCAAAAACTTGCGTCAGATTGTCTATACGATTTAAGCGAATCTAAATAGTTCATTTTCACCAACTCAAATTCATGCCGGTCTTGGATCCAAAACCCACACATATTCCTCTTAGATTTTAAATCAAAATCCGTTTAAATCATTTAGGTTGTCTAACCGAAAACCTCCTCAGATTGCTATTGATTATACTGTCAAGATTTGAGGTTTCCTCAGATTGCTATTGATTATACTGTCAAGATTTGAGGAAACCTGATAAGCATCAATTAATAATCAAATAAGTATTATATTAAACCAAATCAAAGCACTACTTAAAAACAAATAGCAAAACAAACAGGTATCGCTTAGTTTATAGACAAACAGCAATCCAAAACAAATCCAACATCATGTCAAAGCGTTATTAATTACATGGAGTAAGTAATGTGTAGCCCGCGGCTAATTGAGATCATATATACCCCGTCGCTTAGTAACAGTGTACCTCGATATAGCATAACAAGGATAAATAATAATTGTCATTTAAATTGAAATGATCCTCACTTTTACTTGAACCTTGAACTTTGACTTTGAAAAATTGTACTTCTATGCACCGTCTAAATAACCATAATATTAAATAATAATAAATTAATTCATTCATATAAAGTGCATGATAATATAATATTAAAGAGATGGACATGTGTATGTGTGCGTATTACGGTGTTAGTAAATATATATGCTCTGTCATTAATACTAAATGCATTTGGAACTAAATAAATAAATATAATATGGTATATTGTATTCATAATGAGGAAAAGCACGAGTCTTGATTAAAATCAAGAAACCAAATTACCCATCTATAGGTGGCCCAAAGGAATAAATTATAAGTGTAGCCCAACTTTAAGCACACCTATCTAATCTAATCTATTAATTATAATTATTTCAGCAGCCGAAAATACAATAATTGTCCACTGTAGTGATCCTCCCACCCCTCTTTCCTCATTTTATTCCATGTTATCGATCACGCACCGCTACACACGCAAATTAAATTGAGAAAAAGAAGAGTTGCAGAAATAAAAACCTTAGTGAAGGGCTGAGGAATGTGAGTCGATGACTGCCAACAGAGGCCATTCTTCTCTGTTGGTGCATGCTTTTAATATCCATTCAGTCAATTAATTGAACCTCCATTTTTTTATTATCTCAATGGATTTTTACCAAAGATGAGAGATTTGGAGATGTGAATGTTGCGGATTTGGTGATTAGATTTGTATATGCTATGATAAAATATATGGCTCCACCAGAGAAAAATAAAATAGCAAGGTGATGTGTATGTAAACTGAAATTATAGCATACGGTGGGCGGAGGTCAATTGCAATGGACCTTTCTACTCGATACATTCTGTTGCTTTTGACGCGTTTCAATAATATATTAATGTCGATGTTTAACTTTTTTATATGCTTACAAAAGGCAAAAAAAGAAACCGATAAGAAGTTGTAAATTCTCTTTGCTATCATCATTTGAAGAAAATTATAATTGAAATTTGAAAATAAATATTTAATTTACAAAATCATATATATATATATATATATATAGAAGATATCAGGTGTGAATAAAAGTAAAGATGAGAAATAAAAATGTATCTGGACCTTAGGATCTGAAAATTAACGATTGAGATCTTTTTCTTTTGACATTTTGTACTTTTTATTTTTTAACTTGTGCTTCAAAATTTATAATGATTTTTTAAGCACAAAATATGTTATAAAAAAGTATGTAATCCTATTTCTCATTTTAAGGTTATTCTCACATGATCCGTTCCCTATATATATATATATAGAATCGTAATCATATGCAAACTACATCTTAGATGCAAACTAAGCACGCATCTCATCCGTTTATTTGTGTGATCGCATGGCCCAGATTTATTAGTTGACTCCGCTGACTTTTTTAAATAAGGGTATTTACATGATTTGCTTAGGTGAGACATGATTTAGATTTTTCTCTCTCATTTCTCCTAAAAAATTGCTAAAAAAACTTTAAATGACCATAACTCACTCAAATCAAATTATTTTTTCGTGTATCATACACCAAATAAAAGCAGCTTATATAAGCTTTCGAACGATATTCATATTGAATATATGTTCACTCGAATTTTTTTTTATGTTGACGCAGTGTACACATACGATGACATAATCAATGG
>AYJT01027011.1:0-10793 GCA_001278415.1 Ocimum tenuiflorum | reverse complement strand
CAGATAGTGTTGATGGACTGAACTTAAAACCCAAGCTTTGTATGAAATGCATTTAATGATTTTGACGAACATTGTAGGATTTCAAATGAACTAAAACCCCATGTGTCTGTCCTTGAATAATTTTGACAGTTCTAGCTTTTATGTGTGTATTATTTTTGGCAACGTGTTCACTGAGTGCAAATGTACTCGGCCCTGCATGTATTTCTAAATGTGCAGGTTGAGCATGGTGAAGTCGAGAGACATTGAGAAGCTTGAAACATTTTGATAACCTAGATGCCCAGGAGTACGTAGTTCTATATATGTATTCCAGCCATGTATTTTTGTTTTTCAAACATTATGTTTTGAAAACTGATGGAACAACTGCCTTATGTTATTCTCGTTTAGACTTGAACCATCCTGATGAATTACCATTTTATTGTTATACTCGCTTCATTGTGAATTATTACTGCTTATTTGAGTGGTGATTCGAACCTAGAAAGGACGGTTACATGAAAGCATGGAGAGATTTTGTCGAGCAATTATAGAGATATTTGCAAAGCAATACTTGATGGCACCAAATACACATAATATTGCTAGGCTACACAATGTGGGCAAACAACGTGAGTTTCCACGAACGCTGGGGGTGCTTAGATTACATGCACTAACAATGGAAAAATTATCCTACTACTTGGGTTCGACAATATGCAGGTCGTAGTGGAAGACCGACAATCATTCTTGAAGCAGTAGCAGATTATGGGCTTTGGATATGGCATGCTTACGGTATGCCGAACACCAACAATGACATCAATATGTTGGAATCATCGAATCTCTTCTATAATATCACTCAAGGTATTGCTTCTTCGGCTCATTATATTATTCAAGAAAAAGAATATAATATGGGTTATTATTTAGCTGATAGTATATATCCAAAATGGTTTACCCTTGTACAAACGATCCATGGCCACATAGTTCGAAAAAGAAATATTTTGCAATGAGACAAGTAGCATGCAGAAAAGATGTTGAATGTGCATTCGGAGTTCTACAATCATGATTTGCTATTATAGCAGTACCGACACGTTTTTGGAGAAAATAAGTGTTGCATGATATAATGACTACTTGTATAATTCTGCATAATATGATAATTGAAAATGAGCGTTACATTGAAGCGTCAATAGAACTTGAACGAGAAACGCCATTGCTAATGGTTGAAATGGAGACGAATGAAAATGCTCGATTCCAATAATATATTTCCCGGTATCGAGAAGTTCGGAATAAAGCTGCTCATATCGTACTTCGAAATGCACTTATTGATCATATGTGGGAGAAGCATTCTAATAATGAAACTTGAATGACTATGGATTTTGTTTTTTAGAATTCATGTGTATGAATAAGTTTGTATGGCGTGTTTTTAATGTAATTTTAATATCAGCTTGTTAAGTTTATTTTTAGTGTGTTTAAACGTAATTTGGTTTTCTAGTTATTTCATTTGTTTGATGTATTTTAATGTAATTTTTAAATTAAGTTGTTTAATTTGTTTGGTGCCCTTACATTATTATATTTTATACTTATTGAATGCCACAATTAAATAATATTTTCATTTGTTAATGATTATAATCTCATATGCTTTTGTTTATATGAAATAAAGGGGTTTAAATTGTAAATTGGATAAATATATTGGTGGTATTTGAAAAGTATAAAAAGGTAGTGAGAATAAGAATATGTTGAGAATATTCTTTGAAGTTTGAGTTTGGTCTAATGAATTGAAGATGAATTACTATTTGAGTTGACATTAGTGCATTTTGAGTTTGAATTTGGTCTAATAAGTTGGAGATAGTCTTATTCTGATCTGTATCTATATCTATTCTACAACTTTTCAACATTGACAAACAACCATCACTCTAGGAATCAATGAATTAATTTTAATACACTCTCGGTTATTATCACTTCATTTTGTCCATTATCAATTTTGGTGTGCAATCCGTAGGAAAGAATCTTCTTGACATTTTAATTAAAATTAAAATTAAAATTATCTTTTTAGTAACACATTGACAAATAATTTAAAGGAGCTGGGTTTATGAAAATGTCCTCCACACCCACGGGAAATTGTATCTCACGTGAACGGGATAAACCCAAATCAAATGAGTAACTCCATGTGAGAGGGATAAACACAATTTTATGGCCGTCTAGTTGAATTTCCCCACGACCACAGGGTACCAAAATTTTAAAAAAAGGACTGCATTCATTTTCTTCCCTCTGAAACCAAAAACCCTAAAACCCATTTGATTTCACAAACCCCCAACTGTTGAGATCCAATCGCAACTTATGTTCTCCCCGCCGGCGAAGAAATCCTGCTTCAGTGCTCGGAAAAATGTTTCCGATCGAAGAGACGAAGTTTCCACTCCATTGGCGGAGAACAGGAGGTCTCTACCCGACAGCCCCGCGGTCCCCAATCGTCCCGCCACCGGGACCCCCGCCCCTTGGGCCTCTCGCCTCTCCGTTCTCACCAGGTACCAACCCTACCGCATTACTTCAGGATTTTTGTTTGCGTTATTCGTTGCTGCATTTTTTTTCTCTTCTTGTTGGTGGTGATGTTTTCTAGTTTCACGAGTTCACATTGAGATATCATTGGGTTTTGATATTTATGGATGTTGGAGGGAGGTACAATTTCTGAGGTGCGGGTACAGTACAACTTAGTGCGTGGCGCTGTGTGCGACTAAGATGGAATTGAATCTTTCACATAGAGTGAGTGCGTTTGTGCTATTATTGCGCTGATCGGAGTTGATCTTGTTTCTTAGGTGGGTTGGGATTTCCAATTGTTCGGTTTATCTTTGTAGAGACTAGGATTAATAGGTCAGGTAAGTGCATCAATTTTTCTCAGAGTAACAGATTGCATCTGGCTGTCTGTGTAATGTTAGTCCAGTTGATGTGTTATGTCGAACATAAGGTTTACACGTTAGCAAATAGCAGAATAGTGATGGATAAGGAAATGTGATACCTGACATGCTGGATGTATGCTTGGAAGTAGCACATGCACTTGTATCTTCCCGTGGTTTGGCTGATGCTATGTTTTGACTCAAAATGGCTTTCATTATTTTCTCTCCATAATTAAAGGCTTCTCCTGTTCGTGCTCCCAACTTCATATGCTGGCTGATGCTATGTTTTGACTCAAAATGGTTTTCATTATTTTCTCTCCATAATTAAAGGCTTCTCCTGTTCGTGCTCCCAACTTCATATACTCTTGCATTTTTCACTCACTCTATGTGCATATTTGCTATATATGGTGCATTTTCTCATCCTGAAGAAATACTTGATCACCTACACACCCATATATCTTATCACCAATGTTCTTAGTTCAAACTTTGGTGTTTGTTAGAAATGCAAGGCTGGATTGCGTATTTCGATCTATTAGATATAAAATAAGGTTATGTCTGTGTATTCTTAATTGTCAGCACACTGTGTGCTTGTTTTTTGGATGAAGTAATATGTAAGGGAAGTCGATATCTTATCTTCTGTTCGAGGAAAAAATTCCCCTGATATTGACTGATATTCAACAACTGACTGAATGAACCTTGTCAAAATACTCAGAATCCCTCATGCGAAAAGAAGTGACAGAGGAGATGAGGCAGATAATGCCCATCCTGTCTATGTTGGGGAGTTCCCTCGAGAAGTACGTGATGCACAAATCATGTCACTACAGAATCTTGTTCCTGGTTGGTCTAGTAAACTTGGCCCTACATATTATTATCGATTTATCTCATTTCTGAGATTTCTAATTCTAATACTAGTTCCTCTCGCAGTTGATACATCCATATCTGGTGGAATGGACAAGGAGACATCATTATCTTGGATCATATCTGGAAACAGACTCTTCATCTGGAACTTCTTATTACCTGCTGCTTCAAGAAAATGCATCATGCTTGACCTTACTTCAATTACATCAGAAAGTGAAGAGATGAACAAAGGTTCTTCTCAGAATAATAACTGGTTAGTTTGTGTTGTCAACTGGGATAACTCAAAGAAAACTGGCAGCAAACCTCTTCAAAAGTCCAGTTCTGCTGGAATTGTAATGTGCAATAGAAAAACACACACTCTAGTTTTCTGGCCTGATATATATAATGCTGATAGGGTTCCACCACTCACTTGTGTTGCTTGTTCTGAGTCTGAAGCTACTTATTTACGGCGAAATGAACGATCAATGTTAAGCAAGCAACGGAAAAACGACAAATTTGGGAACAATTTTGGAAAATCATCTTCCATGAACTCTTTGGTTGCTTCAGCTATTCCTTCCGCCACCAACAACTGTATTGCTTTAGCATGCAGTTCTGATGGTGTGCTTTGGAGATTCATATGTACCCCGACTGGTGTTGAGCCTGAACGGATTGAGCTTGGCTCGTCAAGTGCATATTCTTCTGTTGATAATGCCCAACTTATGGCTGGTAAGGGATACCCTAGGTCATTGATTTGGCGTTCTTTTAGTCACTCATCAGATGAAACTACGCGGCAATTCCTTCTACTTACTAATCATGAGATACAATGTTTTGCCTTGAAACTTTCACGAGAGTTTAATGTGTCACAACTTTGGTCAAATGAAATCATAGGAGCTAATGGTGATCTGGGTATTCAAAAAGATATAGCTGGCCAAAAGAAAATTTGGCCTCTTGATATGGATATTGATGCTGATGGCAAGGTTATAACTGTTCTTATTGCTATCTTGTGCAAGGATCGGTTCAACAGTTCAAGCTACACTGAGTACTCTCTTCTGACCATGCAATATAAATCTGGTGTAGATATTGCAAAGCCAATAGGTGAGAAAATATTGGAGAGGAAGGCACCTGTCCAAGTAATCATACCAAAAGCAAGAGTAGAGGATGAGGAATCTTTGTTCTCCATGAAATTAAAGGTAGGTGGCAAGCCAGCTGGCTCTGCCATTATACTCTCCGGTGATGGCACTGCAACAGTATCCCACTACTGGAGGAACTCAACCAAACTTTACCAGTTTGACCTGCCGCATGATGCCGGAAAAGTTCTTGATGCTTCAGTCTTTCCTTCCTTGGATGACAGTGAAGATGGAGCTTGGGTTGTACTCACTGAGAAAGCAGGAGTTTGGGCAATACCTGAGAGGGCAGTTATAGTTGGCGGAGTCGAACCACCTGAAAGAAGTTTGTCACGCAAAGGAAGTTCTAACGATCGATCTTTACAGGAGGAAAGAAAAAACTTATCTGTTGCTGCAAATATTGCTCCGAGAAGAGCTAGTTCAGAAGCTCGGGAAGTAGGTGACAAGCAAAGAGCAGGCTTAACAGGAGTTGCTCGTCGAAGCCCACAGGATGAAGAGTCAGAAGCTTTACTAAGTCAGCTTTTCCATGATTTTTTGTTGTCTGGGGATGTTGATGGCACACTTGACAAACTGAAAAATTCAAGGGCATTTGAGAGAGAGGGGGAAACAAATGTATTTACCAGGATAAGTAAATCAATTGTTGACACTCTAGCTAAACATTGGACAGCAACTAGAGGCCCTGAAATTGCTTTGTCTTTCGTGTCTACACAACTTATTGAAAAGCAGCAGAAGCATCAAAAGTTTCTCCAGTTCCTTGCACTGACCAAGTGCCATGAAGAATTATGTTCCAGACAGAGTATGAATAGTTTGTCCTATCAAATTGATTTGTGGTTCTTTTGATATAAGTGTTTTCTAATTAGTTAATTAGGAAGTGTTCATAATGCATCTCTAGAATCGTGGGAGTGCCTGCCTTGTGTAGCTTTTAGTTGCTTCTACATCTGAACATTCTGGTGCTTACTTCCTTCTGTATCTGAAATCATAGATTCAGTCGATTTTAGATCGAATGAACCTTCTATTGTCTATTAATCCTGCCATTGCATCTTTCCCCTGATTTCTAATTTTATTGATCTATCAAATTCAAGACTTCGTTTTTGTGTGCTAGGAGAATCCATGCAAACTATTGTGGAACATGGAGAAAAGCTTGCTGGCATGATCCAAATGAGAGAACTGCAGAATACAATTAGCCATTCCAATGCATCTGGACATGACTCTGCTTATGGTTCAGATGCTCAGACTTCTGGAGCTCTTTGGGATCTGATACAGTTGGTTGGTGAGAAAGCCCGCGGGAACACTGTTCTTTTGATGGATAGGGACAATGCTGAAGTATTTTATAGTAAGGTTTCAGATCTTGAGGAGGTGTTCCATTGCTTAGAGAGACAGCTAGAGTATATTGTTAATGGAGATATGGCAGCACCAGTTCAATTTCGTAGAGCTTGTGAACTTTCAAGTGCCTGTGTGATGTTATTCCATGCAGCCTTTCAATATAAGAGTGAACATGGCTTGTGGTATCCTCCTCCTGAAGGCTTGACACCATGGTACTCCAAAACAGTTGTGTGGAGTGGGTTATGGAGTGTTGCATCATTCATGCTTCAATTGCTCCATGACATAAATCGCCTTGATGATTCTGGAAAGTTTGAATTCTACTCAAATCTCGAACTACTCTCAGAAGTATTACTTGAATCATATTCTAATGCTATCACAGCAAAAATTGAGCGCAAAGAAGATTACAGAACTCTATCAGAAGAATACTGGAAACGCAGAGATGCCCTTCTTGATGCCCTCTATCAGCAAGTGAAAACTTTTGTGGGAACCAAACTGCAGGTTAGATTTTTTCTCTTTCAGTTTTTGCATAGACGCTTTGTATCAAGTTCATGAAGTGATTGTAAAGTTTGTTTACAGATGATTATAACCCATTGTCATATGTTTTGAGTAGTAATTGTATGCCAAAGTTGAATTACAGAGTTCTAGATGTGAGTTTATTTTTCTGAAAAATTTGTAGTATAGTTCACTAGTGCCGTCATAAGTGATGTTTTTAGATTTTGTGGGGAATGGATGGTTTATTGGGAAGATATATATCTATATATCTATATATATATATATAATTTTTTCATTTAGAGTCCTAAAGGAAATAAAAGTGATTAATTGAAACAGAGGGAGCTTGTGATATGGATCAACATAAATTTATTTGTCGCATCCTTGATTGTTCACCCTTTTCATATTGTAGGACTCAGCTGAAGACAATAAAGAGCAGCATAAGGATACTCTGATGACACTTTCGTCAAAGTTATTGTCAATTGCAAAAAGACACGAGGCCTATCAAACTATGTGGAGTATATGTTGTGACCTCGATGATTCTGAACTCCTCCAAAATCTAATGGTATGAATTGAAGTGTGTGTTACAATTAAAGCAGTGTAGCACCACTACTCGCATTAGCAAAAGATCTGCTCTCTAGTCATGGATCTGTTCCCATTATAGTTATTTATGCTTTGATTTTTATATTATAATATAGGAGGCAGGTTGGGTGGGTTTTCCTCTGGCATTCGGAAAGATTTTTCCAATCATCTACACCATTGTACATTTTATTCTAACGAAAATGCTCTCTTTTATAGCACGAAAGCATGGGACCTAAAGGAGGCTTTAGTTGCTTTGTCTTCCAACAACTATATGAAAGCAAACAACTTTCAAAGCTTATGAGACTGGGTGAGGAGTTTCACGATGAGCTAGCTATGTTCCTGAAGCATCATCCTGATCTCCTGTGGCTTCATGAACTGCTACTTCATCAATTTTCCTCAGCTTCTGCGACTTTACATGCATTATCTCTTTCTAAGGATGACAAATCAGTTTCAGCTATGGAGGATATTGAACCAAGTGTCTCAAGGCGTCGATTCGATTTGGCAAGTAGAAAGCATCTTTTGAATCTTGCCAAAATATCAGCAATGGCAGGTACTGTTTCCAGTTGTATCACACATTTAAAATTTACAACTATGAGCTTCATGCATTCTTTTATTGACTTAACATCATCGGTTGATTATGTAAGTTTGACAAACTATCACTGTCTGCATGTGAAACATTCATTTGATTTGCAATTGGTACTTAAAAATGGAGTTACTGCTGACTCTGACTCACTGCTTAAAGAGAATAAATAAAGCCTTACAGTTCCTGATAATAAAAAATAGAGTGCTTAATGAACAAAAGAAGGGATCTTACGAATGTCTCCTGTTTACTTTTTTTTTTTTGGCTTTGTAGAATGTGGTTTATTAGCTATTTCTCAGTTTTCCTTGAGATTTTATTAGTAAACTGACAATTTGGGTATATTATCCAAATAATGATTTAACAAAAAACATGCATTTTAGTATATTCATAATAAATTTGACTAAAATTAGTGGTTCAAGTGATTAATCATGGGGCTTTCCATCCTGAGATATGGTCTTACTGTGGGATTTTCAGGAAGCAACGGGATTCATAAACATAATAGCTTGTCGTTAGGGTTTCTGTTTAGCTCCTACCATAAAGTGCTTTTCCTGTTTGTGCCTAAAATTGTGATGTATGAAAATCTCCAGGTAGAGATGTAGACTACGAGCTCAAGGTTAAGCGGATTGATGCAGATCTGTGCATTCTACAACTACAGGTATTGTTAGTAACCATGCTTTCTTGGATCTTAATCATGTGTAACCCCTTACAACACTACATTTGAGAATGTCTGGAATCTGTAAATTTCTTCGTCATCGACATTCGATCTTGGTTGGAGTGCCCTATTTTACTTAGCATCTCATTTAATTTTTTATTGGATTGCCTTTTCCAATAGTTTTAGGTCTTCAATCTGATGAATTCTGGACGTTGGATGTTGATATTCTCTGGCCAGAACAACCTATAAACATTTCTTGGTTTGTGCATTTTTCTGGTTTTCTGTGGATGGGATAATATTTCTCTCCGTGTATAGTACATTACCATTGAATCATCCCTTATCCCCATTGGGAGATCTTTGCAAAGCTCCGGAGAAATTATATTTTCTTAGACGTTGCCTGGATAGAAACTTGATAACCTTTTATCAGCCTGTAGTATTTTAGATGGAATCCACATTCTGAAAATATGAATTACTGGTACTGTACAAGTAAGCTCTCTTGAATTCCATCCAATTTTTAGCCCAGCTGCCAATCCTAACAGAGCCATTGCCTAAGTTTATCCGCATTGACTGTCCTTCACTATATTTGTTTTTTAAGTTTATTTGCCCTGTGATGCTAATTTATTAGGGTGTGTATTCCTGTGAAGAGCCTATGCTTGAAACTGGAATCTTGAATTGAAGCATTGGAGCTTTTCATAAATTAATCCTACTTTCTTTCTCTTACAGGAAGAAATATTGGGACTTCTATCTGATGAAGAAAAGCAATCAATTGGCGAGAAGCTTCTCCCTCCTATAGACCTCATCGAGTTGTGCCTGAAAACTCAAAACCGGGAGCTGTCTTTGCGAGCCTTCGATCTTTTCTCATGGACCAGTGCCTCGTTTCTTAGAAACAATGTTAGCCTATTAGAAGAATGTTGGAGAAATGCTGCAAATCAAGATGATTGGGAAAAACTTTATCAAATGTCCGTAACTGAGGGATGGAGCGACGAGATGACTCTGGAGGCACTCAAGGAAACCATTATTTTCCAGGCTTCGAACAAGTGTTATGGACCTGATGCAGAAACTTTTGATGGCAGTAGATTCGACGAAGTGCTTCCATTGAGGCTGGAAAGCTCCGATAGTCCAAATATGAAGTATGCGAACTCCTCTGTCGAAGCTGTCATAATGCAGCACAAGGACTACCCAGAAGCTGGAAAATTGATGCTGACGGCATTGATGCTTGGGAGCGTTTCTGATGCTTCCAGCCGAGATAGCGCCCCAACTGCGATGGATTACTGAGGTTCTTTTGTACTATGGAAGTGCAACAGTCAAATGCAGTTAAATCAATAGTGCTCACTTAATTCATTGCCTATGTTCAAATGTAGTGCATTCAGTTAGAATTTAGGGTTGCAGTTTTGAGAAATCCTCTGGAAATAGTTGGATTTCGATATTATGTACAAATGCTCAAATTAAGGAGCTGCAGAATTTGTTGTTTCTTGCATGTAGATCTTTTCAACTCTAGCTCCTGATTGTTTGATACTACTTGCTTGTGTGCGCGAGAGAGAGAGAGCTATAAGTGTCCAATGTCTAACGTGGAATGTGTGTTTTGCGTGCTTGACAGAGGCTCAATTGGGAGACATTCTACATCATTTGTGTGGGTTTTGTTCACCCCTCTCATATGGGGGTAGGTCCTATATGGTGAGCGGTGCCTACTATTGAGATGTCATAGAATTTTCCCCAATTGAAGGAAATTTTATAACACTTATGTGGGCACTTTCCACTCTTCTCATATGGGGGTGGGCTCACATGGCGTGGGTTTTAAGATACCACCGCATGTGAAAGTGGTGGACACTATCCACGTACCCATAATAGAATTTGCTCTCAATTGGATAGACATTAACCAATGGCATTTAGATTTTTGAGTGCCAGGTGGCCTAGCAAAGACCTCAACTTCTAGAGAGAGGGATTTTCTAGTCCGATGTGGAATTATCTGATCGATATGTTAGATTTTTGAGCGCCGGGTGGCAAAATGAAGACCTTGGCTGTGTTGCAAAAAATCTAGCAGGAAATCTTGAACGCCAAAGCTGACCAGTAAGCTAAGGGTGATGTATAGATATTGTGATCCACAATTTCATATAAATAAAAGCAAACCAACTGGATCAGCTGAGAAAGAATGGCAACTTCAGCAATCCAACAATCCGCATTTGCTGGTCAGGCACAGAATGAGCTCATCAGGAAGGTCGGCAACGTCAACGGCGGCCGCTTCACCATGAGGCGTACCGTCAAGAGTGCTCCCCAGAGCATCTGGTAATAAGTATTTCAGTAAATAAAGGATTTAATTTGATTAACACTAACCTATGGTTAGTTTTATTGAAAAC
>AYJT01026970.1:0-14314 GCA_001278415.1 Ocimum tenuiflorum | reverse complement strand
CCAAATACACCTCGAAATCGCCGTCGTCGGAGAGGGTGTAGCTCACCACGGAATCCGGCAACAGGCCGCTCGGAAGTCCGAACTTGGGGAGGAGTTCGTAGACCGTGGGCTTCGGAGGCGGTGGCGCGTCGCTGCCCGATGATATGCACAGGAGGAGAGAGAAGAAGAAGAAGAAGAAGAAGTTCATTTTCGAAGCCATGAGTGAGTAAAATGGACAAAATCTTGTTTGATTTATGCTCTTTGCTTATTTCTGAATTAATTCACTTATCCGATCTTTTGGTTAGTCACAATGGTTGGCGTGTTTTACTATATGTTGCCAATTAATTCAACTTATCTACTACACTTTGTCAGATCCAAAAAACACGTGCAATTATTTTCAAATGGGGTAAGTTAAGTAAGCGTACAAGGACTCTTGTGCAAACAAGCATACAATTTCTAATTAATGGGACCACAATAATTTTAAAATATGTACCAATCATATTACTATTTGGTCCGCATACCCCACGAGTCTTTTTTCGAATAGTGGGGTTATCTTTAATAATTCGGATTTCCTGTTATATAATTATGATCTGATTATTGACATGTGCACAAATTAATGGAAATCCATCACATGAGTTTGTCTTAGTCTATCACCCTTAAGTAATAGACATGTTAAGAATTCATGTAGTGTGACACAATTTGTAACATTATTTGTAATAATAAATAAATATAAAATCAGAAATTGTATGTAAGGACGTATTCAATTTCATAGGGATCTCAACAATATTCTTTGAGTTTTAGGTTATATTTAAAAATAATATATACAATTGCATAAAAAAAAATAAGATATATCACCTTTTGAATTTGGCTTTTCACCACACAGTGAATCCCCGCGTCACTGTTGTCACATGTTGTCTATCGACCTATTGATCCGACCCACAGCTTTTACGCTGGGGTCTGCTATCGTTGATGATCTCCTTCTCTCTATATCTTTCTTCTTTCTTTTCTTTTTTTGAACTTAAATACAATATTAAATAAATCCACGTGGATGTTCCCACAAAGACTCGAACCCGTAACCTCCACTGACTCCGACGTGAAAGGCATATTTCTCCCTTCTTTCTTGCCAAATCATGTTACTAATATTTTAGACAATCACTAATAATAATTGATCGGGGTTTTTTTTTCTTAATTGATTGGGATCAGATTATTAATTGTGTATTCATGTTCTTTTAAATTAGTGATTGGACTCATCATTTATGAAAATGAATATCAAGTAAAATTGCGAACTTTGCTATATATTGACCTTATAGGAGCAAAATATTATTTTGAACGATGTTTCTGGCCATGTAGCACATTACCGCAAATTATATGCCCACTCTACATTGAATTTGCAAGATTAATCAAAATTACAATAAAGTATAATTTAAAAAGATTAAATAAAAACATCAAATATACTTGGGCTATAAAAATTTACTTGGACAATTAAACAGGGGAAGGGCACAATAGTAATAAGGAGCAAAGTAGGGTTCATCGCCTGCCACTAATTTCTTCATTCTCGACAGAGCTTTGCTCCAAAAATAAAGAAAGGTCTCGATAGAAAAGCAATGGCGGAACAGGTGAACCCCCCCTCTCTCTCTCCCCGCGTGCGTGTGCGTGTGCGTGTGCGTGTGTGTGACCAATACGCAATTATGCATCTCTTTTGATTTTACTTATTTTTCTGTAGACGGAAAAGGCGTTTCTGAAGCAACCGAAGGTGTTTCTCTGGTAACTCCTTTACCTGAGTTTGGCTTCACATAATTTATGCTTTTCTGAAATTGAACAGTATTGAGGGGGTTAAGTTGATATTTTGCAGCTCGAAGAAATCCGGGAAGGGTAAAGTACCGGGTAAAGGGGGCAACCGCTACTGGAAGAGCATTGGATTAGGCTTTAAAACTCCACGTGAGGCCATTGAAGGTATGATTCGGTTATTTTATATTCTTTTCTTCCTTTCATTTTTTATGTATTTGTGCTTCATTTGTTTATCAAAGACTCGTGCCTGTGAAAGACTGTTGTGGTATTTAGGGGCGATTGATATTGATTCTGGCACTAGGACTTCGATCTTTAACCAATTCACTGGTTGTTATTCACAAATCACAATCGATCTAGTTAATGTGCTTGACATGTGAAATGTGTTGGTGTTGTGCGTATTGATATGGCTCTTGAGCCATATTTCTCCTTGGAAGAACTATTGACTCATAGCTTGAGCTTTTGTTTTTCCAATTTGATTTTAATCGTATATTCATCACATAGAACAGGTAATCCTAGATATGGCACAGTGGCTCAACCCAAGCATGACTATGAATGCCAATTGTAGATATAAATGCATGACAAGACACTACTCATAATCAACACTAAAACAACATGATAACACGGATTTTCCAATTTAGTTAAACTCAGTTATTTTTATGTTTATGATAAACTAATATGGATGGCATGAAAACATCGCGAGACGACATTGTAATGATACAATAATATGAATTGCCTCACCTACTTATCTTCAGGATTGCTTCGCTCTCTCTTTCATTTAATTATGATGGAAATTTTTTCTTTACTTTTTATAAACTCTGCATCATGTTATCATATGTTTTCTCAGATTATTGCATTCACGCTCCTCTTGTTAGAATTTTCTACATACTTCAATGATACCTGCTCTGGTATGTGGATGCCCTATAAGTAACAAAGTGATCATTGTGTTGCTATATTGCACCTCAGTCATTCTCATAGGTTCTGCTTTCATTCTAGCGGATCTGTTGTTGATTCACTATCAATTGTATGTAACAAAGTTTGGTCAGTTATGGGAAGGCAACTCCAGGTTACAGAACTTGGGATTTTGAAAAAGCTAAAAACTCATTCTATAAAGTATTAGATACAATCTGAAGAAAGATAATTAAGATCCAATTTACTACATCATTCAGACTTCTTTCTAACGAGCTTATAAACTCCTCTATTAGGTACCTACATTGACAAGAAGTGCCCGTTCACTGGTGATGTATCCATCAGAGGCCGTATTATTGCTGGTACCTGCCACAGCGCTAAGATGATAAGAACAATCATTGTTCGTAGAAACTACCTGCACTGGGTGAAAAAGTATCAAAGGTAGTATCCCCTCTGGAAAATTCTTGGGTACATTTTTGTAATAATCTCCAATTGATTTGTGGGGTTGTTCTTTAGATACGAGAAAAGGCACTCAAATATCGCAGCTCACATATCCCCTTGCTTCCGTGTGAAAGAGGGTGACCATGTCATCATCGGTCAATGCAGGCAAGTCTTTAAATCAAGACCAACCGATTAATTAATTTAGCCTACCTTGCAAATCTAATTCTGATCTATATATATTGCCTTTCTCTACATGGTGTTGCAGGCCCCTGTCAAAAACAGTTAGGTTTAATGTTCTTAAGGTGATACCAGCTGGTTCGTCTGGCCTTGGGAAGAAGGCTTTTACAGCAATGTGAGCCATGAGCATTGAAAGTTTTGCAGTTATCATTTTGAGTTGAAGGCATTCTTCAGTTGGAACCGTTTTTGTTCGTTTAGTTCAAAGTAACTAGTTCTGTTTGCGAGCCTAGGGGGCTCAATTTTATTAGCATTTGGAAATTTCTATCTTCTATTCTTCTTTTTCTATGATCAAGGATGTATTGCATTGCATTGCAACTTATTTTAATTTTCATTTTTGGAGCCCAAAAGAATTGCGTGCGCTTCAAATTTTATGGCATCGTTGTTAAATTTCAAAAAATCTGTTATAATTGTAGAAATTACTCTGGATACTATAAAGTATTCTATATTCCATACACACGCCCTTCATCACTATTTTACTTGGTATAACTTATTCTGTCATCGTTAACTTAAATCTAAATTATTTTTAGAAAAGCATATTTGTTCTTAGACCTTTGATTCCTTTAAAATTTATAGCCCCATTACCACATCATACACTCTTTTGACTTGTTTTGTCTTCACACACTTGCTATTCACACACAGGTATTATAATACAAAGGTTGAAATTAGATAAATTTACAACGATGGGACACACGAGCACGCTTATCACGTGTAATCCCATTTTTAACAATAACCCCTCAAATAATTAAGCAGAAAACTCATCCACATCACAATACTTAATGTCTACATTGGATAAGACATGCTCAAAGTTCACTATAGAAGAGCTCAAGATTAAATTGAGCTTTTGCTAAAGAGAGGATTTACAGGCTGACTACTACTACGGTTTCTGAAGCTACTTTAGATCTTTACGAATCGAACATCGTTCTGACCGAAAGCTGTCCCACAGCCAGGACACTTGCGGTGTCTGATTTCTAGATTTCTCTGGATGCATTGGTTGCAGAATAGATGGAAGCATTTCACAATCACCACCTGCCAGGATCAATAGAACCGCTTCAGCCATTGTTCACATACATTGGAAGCTTATCTTACTACTAGAAAGGGATGAACAAAATTGTGAATTCTCTTTAACAATTTCTCATACAAAAACGAAAAATATACAAATTTACTATGTTTGAATTACTCGTAGAGGATCTGATGTTGGAAGCTTATTTCACTACTAGAAAGGGATGAACAAAAATGTGAACTCTCTGTAACAATTTCTGAAACAAAAATGAAGAATATACAAATTTACTACGTTTGAATTACTCGTAGAGGATCTGATGTTGGAAGCTTATTTCACTACTAGAAAGGGATGAACAAAAATGTGAACTCTCTGTAACAATTTCTGAAACAAAAATGAAGAATATACAAATTTACTACGTTTGAATTACTGGTAGAGGATCAGATTTGCTACGTAAAACAATGTGGTCATAATTAACGTCGTGAAATAAAGTGATACCTCCTTAGGTCGATCAAAACACACCCCACACTTGAGTATACGCTTGCAATCCTTAATCTCTTCCTGAAGATTCTGTATTGCTGCCTCACTAGTTTCAGAAGTCAACTTGTCCACTGTCCTATTCAATTCCATCATTTCTTCATCGAGCTTCTTTCGCTCGCTTCTGCAACATCACAAGTTGTAAGAGGCTACTGTTTTTTATACATATCAAATTAATATATCTGATGCACACACACTCACTACAAGGAAAAATAATCAACAATCATAACGTAAAATGGAAACTAAAATAGTGTATGTTTAGGAATACCTTTCATTGTCTAGTTCAGTTCGAATATCATTTATTTTCCGCTGGATCTGTTCATGTTCCTTCTCAGACATTGATACAGTGGATTTCAGCATCTTCACTTCTTTCTCTGCATCTGCTAATTCCCATTTTGCAGCTTCAAGGTTGATTACTATGTGTCTGTCTTCTTGAATGGAACTCAAAACTTCACGATGGTAAAGCTTCAACTGCAATATCCTTTCTTGTATCAATGGGGCAATTGAAAGTTTAAACAAGATTGGTTAACAATTTAAATTGCAAGGAAACCGAATTACCTGGTCCTCACTTCGAGCTATTCTTGACCTCAAGGCTTCAAGAGAACCGTTAAGTTGTTCAAGTTGCTTTTCTAATTCTTGCTTCTCAGTGAGCAATAAGCTTTGTGATTGTTTTGCTTTCACACTCTCAGACACTAGCTGCAAATCAAGAACCAAAGACAGTAATTTACACATGGTTGCATAACTGGGCAACAATAATTTGAAGACTAAAACTTTGAATTAGAGACAGATTATGGTAATAGAAAAGACCTCTAAATTATATTCATCTCTTTCAGTCAGTTGCTGCAACAAATGCTGGTTCTGAGTCTGCATATCTTCGTAAGCTTGACCAATAGTCTGCAGGCATAAATTGATTCCGCATGTTAACACGGGATATATATGTGTTATGCTAGGGGTAACCAGCACCTTTTAAAGGTATTATGCAACAATTGTCACCTCAATATCAGATATATAGGACTCAGCCTCGCCTTCCTTGATCTTGATGGCTTCCTTGAGTTCGAATACATCTCTGCATGTTAACAATATAATATTGTCCTCAACTATCATTCCAAGTCGGTGAACTTGTCAATCTGAATGAAAACGTCGAAGCATAAACAAGAAGATTCAGATCATGGTCTGTTTATCCTATTCGAGTCGTACCAATTAGGAGTTGTTTTCTTTACTGAGTTCTATTTGAACAGTTTCTTCTTGGGGGGTCATATCAACGTTAATACACTAAATGGAGGTAGCACAACTTCTTGCAGACTAAACAAGCGCATACAGAAGAGTAAGAAACAAAAACCTCTCAGATGTATCTAACTCTGCCCTTAATTCAGCCATTTCAGCTTCAGCAACAGAAAGTCTCTGTCGGCATGCTGCCTCAGCTTCATAAGCTGCTTTAACTCTCAATTCCAAGCCATGTTCTTCTAGGGCATTCTTCAAACTTTCTGCTTGCAACTGAGCTCTATGTTTCGATTCCCCAATCTCTGTCAAGTCTCTTCAGAAGTTTAAAACAGATGTCACAAGATAGATCCAAACACAGCAAGATATTTATGCTTATGACAAATTTATCCAGGACGTCTAAAACACAAACATGGACACGAATATTTCTGCGATCGTTTTATTACTCAATTTCCTGGGAAGGACATATAGAATTACCTGTTATCGTAAATCTGTTGACCCAATATATCCAAGAAAATTTCTTGCTCTTGTTTATCCTCCTGCATTTTCTCAGTCTGCAGATTCACTTACCAGAAGTCAACAGCTAAAACGCTTTTTATGATGGCCAACAAAATAAAAAAGTTTAGGCAATGCCATAGAAACATACAATGCCCGTTAAAGACTTGACCTCCTCCATTTGCTGAGCACACTCATTAGCCAAATTCTTCAATTCAGTAGTCTGAAAGCAAAAATAATTGTTCTCAACTGAAAACTATGCAAAAATATTACTAGGAAAGAAATCAACTTAACTTGAGCGAATATAAAAGCGGAAAAACTAAGGAATTTAAATTAGCATGAAATTCTCATAAAGCTAATTTATAACACATCTAGTAAGCAAGCCAGCAAATGTGTTCCAACAATAAATTTGAACCTGTGAAAAATATGGTCATTGACCTGAGCTACCTTTTCCAATCAAGTGTTCTCATTCTTACAATATGGTCTTTTAGCTTCACTGCCATAGGGGTGGATCATACAATGCCATTACGCCACTTATGAGAATTCAAGAACCAAGTAGACGATTTAAATTGGTGTCACCCTTTAATTAACTCTGTTTTAGATGACACTGAAACTGCAATTTGCAGATTCTAGGTACATATCCAAGCAGAAGCAACCAAAATATTTTTGCCCATGGAAATAAAATCCAGATCTAAGACAGACCAAGGTAGTAGAAAGCAACCTTCACATCCAGTAAGGCACTGAGTGATTTAGCTTTCTCACGCAAGGAGAGAGCCTCATCAGCCGTTCCTTTCCACTTGTTCAACTGGCTTTCAGTCATCCCCATTTCTCTTGTCAAAGCAGAAGCCATTATCTGGAACTCTTGCTTGACATCTTTTCTTCCTGAAGAGGATAGTTATTAGAATTAAAAACATCAAGATAGAAGTAAAATGTGCGTCAAGTAGGACACAACCTGAATCTTGCATAGCTTCTTCCATTTTAATCTCCATTTCATTTTTTACAAGAACAATAGATCGTAGTTGATTCTGCAGTTCTTCAACCTTTGACTCAGAACTTCCAATTGCACTCCTAACCAAATCCATAGACTCTGCCTTTGCAATCAAGTCTTTCTCCCTTCTCATAATAAATGGCCTTTCAGCCTACAATTTTAGCATTTAGTGAACACCAGAGAGCTAGATCATATTATCAAATTAAATAGGGAATAGCTTACTTGCAAAGATTCTGTTAAAATTTTATAACGCTCCATCTCCGCATTCCAGTGCTGAAATTGATCACTCACCAACGTATATGGCCGAGAAGTGTGTACATACTTGTCTTCCTTCAATTCGTTCTAGATAAAAAAGATGACAAGTTAGATAGCTTGCGAAATCCAAATTGACCTATGTATGGTTTGAATAACTATTTTATATCATTATAACCTGAAGATGCTGTAGCTGCTTTGACAAAACTAGGTTGTCCTCCCGTGCATCTTCAAGCTCTGAAAGGCGATCCTCTGCCAGTACCTAAATCATGCCCAAAATTAAATCCATCAGAAAATAATGTCATAGGGTCAGAGCAGGTAAGGAAGTATCTGCATTGAGCCAAAGGATGAATACCTTTATCTCCTCAATAGATTCTTTAAGTTCTCGTAATCGCTTTGACCTATCAGTTGTCTTTTCAGGAGACTCAGTTCCATTAACTAAATTAGGAGCTATAACAGGAATCGGAATCGGAACATGCATCCCAGAGAACCCATCTTTTTGCATTTTCAGACTAATAAGTTTTCTTCTGCTTTCTTCAAGTTCAGCCATGCTTTCTTCCAGCTCTCCTTCAAATATAAAAGCAATGTGATGCTTAGTAAATATATTCAAATTGAAAATAGCAGACCTAATATACATATCCATCCATTTTATGCAAATATCATAGGGACACAAATTGCAGAAGTCAACTATTTCCACCCTATTCTATGAGTTGCAAAAATAAACCCATACCAGTAATGTGTCTTATCTGCAATTGGTCAACTGAATGCTTCTCAATGCAAGATTGAATCTCATCAGCATATCGTTTGTGTTTGGAGTGAAGCACATCGACCATCTGATGAAGATGCTTAGACTCCTCTAACATCAAATTATCAAGCTCACGCAATTGGACAGCAGCATCTGCAAACAACCACAGCAATAAACTTATCAAAAAACACTTACCGACATGTGCTGATTAAAAGAGTGTGTACAAGGATGTTTGTGATAAGATATATGCATCAAATGGAACAGAAATAAGAATATGCATAACCTTCCGCAGAAGGTTTGCCCTGCAAAATCTGAGCTATGTCCTTGAGTCTAGCAGTCTGAGAATCAATAGCATCTTGAAGTAATTTCATCAACTCCCTTGTAGATGTCTGACGCAGTGCAAGAGTTTCCTCAACAAAACCAGTTTTTCCATCCTCGCGGCTGCTATCAACAGCATCTGTTTGTAATAGCCTACAAATAAATATATCCTCCGCAGCACATGATGGAATAGAGCCTGAAGTGACATCATCATTTTTAATATGAAAGCTAATATAGTTGTGTAATCTGGAATTGGAGAAGGCCAAAAATTACCATGAGAAAATTCCAGACAATCCAAACTTTCTAAGGCACTTGAAGCCCCCGCTTGTCCTCCAAGTAAAATAATATCATCAACCAACTGCGCAAAGTCATCCAATTAATGGTGAAGGATGCTATTTATATGCCAATACAAACATATGCAACAAACTATCCAATAAAGAGGCGTGCTAAGGAACCTGGTTCCAAAGCTGATTCACTTTTATCAAAATTTCATCATATGAAGTTTGCTTCTCTTTTAATTCTTTTATATTGGATTCAAGATCATGCAACTCTTGCTTCTGTGTTTCTAACTGCTGTACGAGTTTCTGGTTCTCGTATTGGAGAACTGCAGCATCAACCTGTCACATCAGAAACTTCATGACTTTGCCTAGTGATGGTACAAAAAATCAGCTGAAATATTTAATCAGCAAACTACAATTTGCAAGTCAATTCATATGAAAGATGGGCTATTGTACACTCACTATTACAGAGGATATAAATACACACACACATACTGAGCAGTTCTCATATTAAAAATTCCCTCCCTCGTTAATAATGCTTTTTTCTTCAATATTGTGTGTTTGTTTGTTCTACATTCTATGCTTGTGTAGGAAGTACAGTACATAAAGCAAAAAAGCATATGATAATTGAAGGAAAAAGTTCTTAACATGTTAACGCAGGAGGATATTTAACATGTGATACAATCATTTTTATAATCATCCATTATGCCAACTTGATGTTAAGAGAGAATGGTAGCGTATACAACCCAGGGAATCAAACTAAACAGATGGCCATTCTTTTGCGATTACCCCAAGTATGTGATGGAAAAGGACAAAATCCAACTCCTTAACTTTTTTATCCTTAAACTAAAGCTCTTGAAAACTTTTTCTGCAATTTTTCCTCATGGAACCTAATCGCTATCTAAATGACAAATGCCTACGCTTAACATTCCAAACAAGCAGCAAATTTAAATTTCTCATTTTGTAGCAGAACAGTAATCTCATCCCACCTTGTACCTTAGTGTTCCTATAGAACCATTAACACAATCTTTCGAACCACCTATACTCCAGTACTCCAAGTACGACCAATTTTCCAAATATGTCATTCTGCCTCAGCTCTGTTTCCATCCTAATATGACCAAATTATCACTAAATCCCACCTCTAATCTTCATTCTACACCCAATCTCATTTGACACCAAACGGAAGAGTCCTACCTACACAAACCAGGCAATAAAAAACCCCAACACTAAACACCAAACGTGATTAACAAATATCACACACGTCAAAATCGATTCGTCATGGAGACTAACTTAAAAAAAAAAAAAACTGAATTTACAGGTTTATCTTCATCAGGAGGAGGAGAAGCAGAGTGGCGAGCCATAAAGACGTCGTGATTGTTGAGATGAGGGCGCTTTTGCTGTGGCTCTTCTTCTGGTTCCATTTAAACTACCGCCGCCAAGCTCCCACTCAACGAAATTTCTTTATATCTTGTACAAATCATTACATGAACAATTCGGATTTTTAACCCCCTATTGTGTTTGCGAATTAACATAGCATTGCTTGATGCAGTAGGAGCCCTGAATTGAGAAGAACAGATGTATAATTGTTCATTGCTGAATTACTGCGTTGCGTTCGTATTGGGCAGAACTCGAGAAGTTGAAAAGCTGAGGGAGAGCGAGAGGAAGAAGCTCTAGGCAATTGAGATATCATTTGGGCCTTATTTTGCAGGCCAGATAGAGAAATTGGGCCCGCTTTTGAAGAATAAATGATATTGGGTTAGGCCCGCTCTAATAATTGAAAATGATGATCACAGTTTCATTGGCGAGCTAAAAGTAATATGTTATACATTAATTAATTAAAATAGTTTATTCTCAACAAATAAAGAAATATTTTAGCATTGGAATGAATGACATTATCAATTCAAGGTTGGGACACTCCATCCGTTAGGTTAGGTGAAATAGCTTATAAAAAATGTTGATGATATCTAAAATCATACGAATTATCACGTACATGGGAATTTGAAATAAGTTACTTTGATAAGAATTCTATTGCCAATTACAGTCCCTAGAATCCATTAGGGATTTAACTGGTCATAACTAAAGTAATAGGAACAAAGTAATATAAGCCGGAATCTTCGTATTCATTATTTTTAAGGACAAAGTAGTTGATTCAATCAAGAATCTCATCATTGATATTAGAATACATTTTAAAAGATCGTAACTCTCTTAGTCAATTTATGCACAAAATATATCAAACTGAAGCTTTCAGTTTTTTCTTTTTTTCATTTCAGATATCCAAAACCATTTTAGCGTAAAAAAATATATGAAAGAATAGAAAATACTTATTTTTATGAATATACAATTTTTTTAAAATTAAATTTAATCCTAAGAAATTACTCTGACTCGCACGTCCACTAGGATCCGAGATGAGCTCACTTATTATTCCCCAATGGATCTAAATATGACTGACATGAGTGAAGAATTTAGAAATGAAGCTATGGCATTAAATATCATATTGCAAGAAATTCTTGCAGAAATTCAAGAATTTATGGGCTCGAACCAGTGCTTTCCGGTCCGGATTTCCACCTTTTTTATTGTGACTTTGAAAAGAAAGAAGAGAAAAAAATGGGAGTTTGCACCTACATAATGGATTGCTTGCTTACCAAGCCATCTGGGCAAGCTCCTCTGGTTCGATTATTATTATTCTTGACTCATTATTATAGAAACGAATCGGCAAAGCAAAGATAGATAATGTTCACAGCGCTAAAGACAGACGATCTGTTCAGCCATTCGTGCAACAAGGAATGCAGTTTAGGCTGTTGTGGTCGTTAGGCCATGACCAATAATTTGTAGATCGGATCTCGTCTCTTAGAAAATGCCATCGACTACCTGAAAAGTGTCCCAAAGTTCGTCCTGTAATGACTGGTATTGAATCGAACTAAGGGATGGTGCTTGTCGGAAATCTCCGAAATAAGGAAATGGGCCGCCCTTCCTCGACTCTGATTGAAATAATTGATCGTGAATAATATGACACTGACTCAGATGCTGATCCGGAATAATTCTCCTCCTGCAAGACCGTGTGGAACCAAAGACCAAAGAGCACCGAAGCATGCGCAAGAGAAAGGCCTGACACAGTTAAAGGGGGAACCCCTAGAAGTGTAAATTTCATTGAGAGGAATCAGCAAAGAAAAGAAAACGAGGTCGTCTTTTCGACACAAATCCTATGAATGGTGCTAATTCCCATGTTCTTTTTAGTCAAGTTTGGTTTTGGTTTCGCCGGCCAAGCAACCTAGGCGGGAGTAGTGAAAGAAAGAGAAGGGGAAGAAGTGGGGTAGAGGAATTGGTCAACTCATAAGGCTTAAAGTTCAATGATATATTATATACCCTTAATGGAATTGATGATACTAATTGTATTATTATAAATCTTAATTGGATGAGTAAATTCTAACTGGTAACTAAGATCAAATAAACCTTGCAATGCTTTTTTATTATCTTAGGGAGTGTTTGGTTGGTGGGTTTCGGAATCAGAGAATGGAATAATTCCGAAACTCACCATTTGGTTGGCGGGTTTCGAATTAAGGATTTGGGAATGATTCCAAAAAATTTGGGAATCTACAAAACCCATGCTTAGCTTGGGTTTAGCTTTCATTCCCAATTTTTATTCATATAATTATTATTATTTTTGTTGTATTCATTAATAATTAATTAATATTTTATTTTATTTATTTGAAAAAAATTATAATAAAGATTTTTGTGTCTAAATTAAGAATATATCCAAAATCAAACTTACAAACCAAACAAGTTTAATGGAATGAAGAAACTCATGCTCATTTCATCTACTATCAAACTCATACCTAAAGTGATTCATGATTTTTAAACTAAAGTCCTCCTACTTTTTGTTTGTAATTTAAAAATAATCTTAGCATGATATATATTACATTAAAAAGAATGAAAATACTTCATTTTGATATATTATTTTTATAATTTTGATTTAGAATGAGTTATGAATTTTTAGAAATTTTAATTAATTTTAATCATATAATAATGACATTAGATATTTGTTTATCAATAAAGTAAGATCTTAGGTTCGTCTAATTTTTCAAACCGTCTAATATAAGATTTTGGCACAAAATAAAGCCCCATACTTGTGACACTATTCATTTATATAGTCGTGAAATTCACGTTAGAGTATCCTATATATATATAGAAACATGTGGACACATAGGTAATGTTTCCATTGAGATTTTCCATGGAATACACAATCGTCGGGAATTAGAATATTTTGATGATATCAGAAACCATGTCAGTAGTTTAGAACTGATCTTATTATGTAATATTGTATAGGTTTGATCTATAATAGCAAAGGTTTGCGAAGAGCTGAAGCTGGAAAGTTCAAGACTTAGAATATTTCTGAAGCCTTTGTTCTACCACGGTAGCTGATCCACCGCTACGTCATCCCAGATGTGCGACATACAACTAAAGCTCCTCAGCTGTGAAAAAAATACAGCTGCAGTTCTCTCACAAGTGGCAGCTGACTTAAACACAAGTTTGTCCCCAGAGCTGATTTTCAAAATGAGAGTTGACATCCAATGAATCTCTCTTTATCAAGTTAGAAGTCAAAAGCAGTTGCCTTTTGGACAACTGAGACAAAAGAAGGATAATCATAGTTGACTTTCGGAATATTTTCTGAAAATGTACTCTGACAGTAGGTAATATCCAGCGATTCATAGCCGAAAGCTGACGGACC
This sequence comes from Ocimum tenuiflorum, assembly GCA_001278415.1. Lineage (NCBI taxonomy): Eukaryota > Viridiplantae > Streptophyta > Magnoliopsida > Lamiales > Lamiaceae > Ocimum > Ocimum tenuiflorum. The sequence goes on along the minus strand of AYJT01026970.1, from coordinate 409 downwards.
GGTGGATAAAGCTCTGAAAAAGCCTGTTGCAAGAACAACGACTCCATTCTTTTAACGACAGATTTAACTATTCAACTCATGCTTTTAACCTGCCTTCCAACGACACTATTCAAATCCGACGAATATAAATAGGAGAAAAGAGCGAAGAGAAAAGACAACTGAATCTCCATCTGCTCAAAGCTTTCTTCTTCTTCATCTACAAGCATCTAAAGTTTTCCTAGTTATCTAACTCGAATGTTGTTTTATAGTCGAGGATTTTGAGACCGTTCTCAGATCCCTATCTGAGAACATCAAACCTTCACCCTATTTCACGTTCTGAAGGGAACTGAAACCTTAATCTGTTGATCTTAGAAGCCTAGGAGGTGGACTCCGGTAAAGCCTCAAAGATCAGTCGTGCCTGCCACCTAAA
>AYJT01026958.1:0-13905 GCA_001278415.1 Ocimum tenuiflorum | reverse complement strand
TATATATATATATGCTGCAACAAACATCGAAACATGTTCAGTGAAAGGTTAAATTCATACCTTAAATTAAAATTTTCAATGAACACAAATTTATATGCGTTCTCGTGTAATGACACGTCTATATACTTATATCAAATTATCTTGCACTCTAATTACTCAAATGTTTTAGCCTTATATATCATACTAATAAAATAACTACATTATTATTGCTCTCACTTTATACAGATATAAATATAGGATTGTAATTATAGACAAACCACATTTTAAATGCAAAATAAGTATGCATTTTGTCTGTTTATTTGTGTGATCGCACGACCCAGATTTGTTGGTCGACTTATTTGACTTTTTTAAATAAGAGTATTAACATGATTTGGTTATGTGACATGTGATATAGATACTTCTTTCTCCTCTCTCCTAAAAATTGCTAACAACTTTAAACGACTATAACTTACTCAAATCAAATTATTTTTTTCGCGTATCATATACCAAATTAAAGCTGTTTTTATAAGCTTGCAAACAATATATATATATTGGATATGTTCGCTGGAATTTTTTACATTCACACGATACAAACATACGATGTCATAATCAATTGCATATGATAATGTAGTCCTTTGCATATGCATATATGTTCTGTTGCATATTCCATACTATTATACATTAATTGCATAAGTTAGAATTGTGTTGTATATAATATGTTATATGTTTGCATATGACATTATATAACTGTTTGCATATGAATATATGTTCTATTATAATGGAGTGAACGATTATTGTAAAAAATTATCAATATAACCCGATATGCAACAGAAACCACGTACATATGCAAATGGGCCGAAGGAAGCTAAAAAGGTCGTCAATTTGCATTATCATATGATTGTGATGCGTGCTTAGTTTACATCTTAAGGACAGTTTATACTGAAACGCAATTAATAAATATATGAATAAATACTGTAAAAGAATAGTGTCGTAATCCATTGATAAAAAAATGAGAAAATGTTAGTAATTCGTTGTAGTAATGCATTAACTGAGATCCAGCCTCACGTTGTCCTTAATTTTAGCTTTCTTCTTCTTCCTCCTGAATCCGAATCCCCCAACAATCTTCTTCCTCAGGACCAAATCTCGTCGATCTTCCCAATAATATTTATATTTATATCTTTTGGGGTTTTCTCGCCGTTGTAATTTATGGTTACGTTAATGCTGATCCAAGAAAAGAAAGAAGAAATTGAAACGGATGAAGATTATAGATAAGAATGTGCGGATCGATGATGTATAGATATGCATGCACTCAGATTTTGGCAGAGAATAAGAGAGAGGCAAGAGAGAATTTGGTGCAATGGGCAGTAGTTACAATTATTACAAGATGTTCGGATGGTTCAATCGGAAGTTCAAGATAAGCGAATCGGAGCCGCCTCCGGACGTGAGGGAGGCGTTCTGGCGGTACACGGGCGGTGGAGCCCACATGACGGCGGAACAGCTGTTCAGGTTCATGGTTCAGCACCAGGAGGAGTTCAACTGCACCGATGTCGATGTCGACGCCGTCATGCAGCATGTCTTCCACAGGCGCCACCACCGCCGCCGCGAGAAGGACCAGCACTTCAGCCTCGAGGACTTCTTCTATTATCTCTTCCAAGATGATTTGAATGGCCCTATCAATCCTCAGGTATCTCTTTATTTTTTCTTTATTTTTAGGTGTGTGGTTTATTTGCTTGTGAGTGTTGTGCTTTGAGAATTTTAATGGCTTATTTTGTTACTCTAGACTTGGGTAGCGAGCTTGTGTGCGTGAAACAATTGTATTATGGGGATTTCTAAGGTAGATTAGATGAAAGAGTAATACAAGCATCTAAGAATTTGTTTAGTTATTTCTTTATTATCATTTCAGTAAGATGGAGAGGAAGAATTGACTGTGTATTATAGGAATCTGTTAAGTTAATTATTCATGTATGAATTCGTGTAAGATGCAGAAGAAGAACTGAATGTTTATCATAGGAATTTGTTTACGTAATTTCTTTATGCATTCGAATATGATGCGAAGGAAGAATTGTATGTGCATTATTGGCTTAGTCTCTTTAGCATTTAGGCAAACCCTTAATTGCATAATTAACTTTTTGAACATTTTCAATTACATTACAAACTATTTGAATTTTCAATTAAATGATAAAATATGTAAATTTTGTTTCAATTATATGATGGATTGTTTTTTCGTGTGATGGAAAGCTAACTGTGATGTCGAATTGTTCAATTTTTATAGTCACACTAAACTGGTGATATGGAAGTCGACCGTACACAATCAGCTTTTAATCGCACGAAAAAAAAAATCGTCATATAATTGAATAAAATTCTCATAATACGTCATGTAATTGAAAATTCATAAATTGTAATGTAATTGAAAATTTTCGAATAATTTATTATGCAATTAAGATTTTGCATAGCATCATTTAGTCCACAGACAATCATGATCTTACAGGGAGGAAGTGAGCTTAAACGTTTCATATATTGAGAAATAGCTTAATAGAAGTAGAATTGTGAAAGTTTGTAATGCTCCATGCCCACTTCTTACATGTAGTCCATTATAGACAACTGCTTATGTTAAGGGAGTGAAATTGGAACGGGACAGGTATGTTATAAAAAATCGCTAGGCGTTAGTTGGATACTCAGTAAAGATCTAGTGTGTAAGTGGCCTAATCGGGTCTAAGCATAATGTAAATTTGTATGATAAATTTATGTTCAGGTTCTTAAGTGATTGCAATTGATTCAAATGGTCACTAATAATTTTTGTGTTTTTATTATGTAAAATCAAATTCATGAGATATCACAGCTTAAAGGACTATGATAATGCTCATAAGAAAAGACTTACGACAATAAATAAGTTTGAGTTAAAATAAAACAAATTATTGAACTAACTGAAAGTTTAAAAACTAATGAAAACAAAATATTAAGGTAATTATTGACAAAAATTCCGCCTACTAGTACCTATTACATGGTTTTCCGGTTGGGCAAGGAGCCGCCTAGCACGAGTGTGTTTACAACAATGGATAGCCTGTTGCTTCTATAAAGATAAATAATCTTGCAAGTATATTGATATATTTAGCTTGTGGGTGCAGGTACACCATGACATGACAGCTCCGTTGCATCATTATTTCATATATACAGGTCACAATTCCTACTTAACCGGAAACCAATTGAGCAGTGACTGCAGTGAGATCCCTATCATAAGAGCTCTCGAAAACGGTGTGAGGGGGATCGAGCTCGATTTGTGGCCCAATTCCGCCAAAGATAACATCCACGTGCTTCATGGAAGGTAGGGTAAGCTTCTTCTCAACATCCCTCCAGTACATTCTTCACCTGCACCTGTTCTTGTCTTATACTAGTGCAGTGCTGCTATTGTCACTGAAGAGATGATCTTCGTCCTGTCCACAGGACTCTAACAACCCCAGTGCCACTCTACAAATGCCTTAAGTCTATTAAAGAGCACGCGTTTGTTAAGTCGCCTTACCCTGTCATCATCACATTAGAGGATCACCTCACGCCAGAGCTTCAGGCCAAAGTGGCTGCAGTAATGCCCCTCTACCATTACCTCTACATTGTTTGTCAATGTTTTTTTTTTCTACCTATTACAGACAGAATGTTGGTTTTCTGTAGATGTCCACGGAAGTTTTCGGGGAACTGTTGTATTGCCCTGAATCGGGATTCCTGGATGAATTTCCTACGGTTGAATCATTGAAGCATAAAATCATACTCTCCACGAAACCACCCAAGGAGTACCTCGGGTCGAATCATGGCAAGGAAGCAGAAACTTCCTCGCCCAAGTATAAAGAGTATTCTGATGATGATCCCGATACAGAGTCAGAAGCCGACGACAAGGTATAGAAAATGATGAAGGGAAGGGAAGGGAAGGGAAGGGAAGGGAAGGGCAGAAATTTGTTGTTTCTTATGTATGGTTTTAATATACTATTTTCTCAGAGTGACAGTGATTATGAAGAGTTTGACACCTGCGGTAAAAAATCGGGCAATTTGGTATCACCGGAATATAAACGTCTCATCGCCATTCATGCCGGTAATGCCAAGAAGAAGAGTTTGAGGCAAGTGTTGAGGATCAGAATTGATAGAGCTAGACGGCTTAGTTTGAGTGAACAAGAGCTTCAGAGGGCTGCATCATTATATGCCGCAGATGTTGTGAGGTACTTCTACTACTTGCTCATTCTTCTTACTATCTTCTTCAATTCTTTTTTCCATGAAACAACTGCATGTTATAGGTTCACCCAAAAGCACTTACTGAGGGTATTTCCTAAGGGAACACGAGTAACTTCCTCCAATTTCAATCCAATTATTGCATGGATGCATGGAGCACAGATGGTGGCCTTCAATATGCAGGTGTCCCTTTTTTTTGTTTTAATTTAGACTTTCCCATTGAATTCTGCATAAGGTGGGAAAAAATAACGCGAAACCGTCAATTGCATGATAAACTGTTTTAAAATTTTCAATCACATAAGAAATTATCTGAGTTCAATTATATGACAGACTGTGTGGATTTTGTTTAATTATATGATTGATAGCTTTCTCCAGTGGTGGAAAGCTAACTGCACACCGTCGGACTTTCACATCACTAGTTCAGTGCAACAGTGAAAAGCTGACTAAAACCTAAAATTGAACGATCCGACAGCATTGGATCATCTTTTCGTTTTCCAAGAAAAAAATCTATCATATAATTAAATAAAATCCACATACTTTGTCTTGTAATTGAAAATTCGAATAGCTTGTCATATAACTTGTTCGTATATATATTAATTAATTAGTTTGTTTGATGTAATAGGGATATGGAAAATCTCTGTGGATGATGCATGGAGTGTTCAGGACCAATGGAGGGTGTGGTTATTTTAAGAAACCACATTTGCTCATGAGCAAGAATCCAAACTCCGAGGTCTTCGATCCCAAACTACCATGGCCTGTGAGGATGACATTAAAGGTGAACTAAAAAACCACGACATAATATTCGAATACACCTTAAGATTAAGAGATCCGATTTTCTAATAACTTTACTGATATAAGTTTAAAAAAATTAAATTTAGTGGAGCAGAATTGACTAAGTGGTAGAGTGGTGGAAACACGCCTTTCTTCCATATTTTGAACCTTGGTCCCAAGGAACAATACGTTACTGTTAAGTAGAGATCTAGGGTGAAATTCTTGTGGTAGAGGAAATTTTATCATGCCAGATCTCGAACTAGGGATTTCAACATGTGGAAAAATTAGAATAAGATTCTATCATATGGAAGATCAATTATAATATTGTTCACATATAAAAATCTCAAACTATATGTATGTACTTCCTCTTCAGAAAAGAAAAAAAAGAAATAAAAATAAACTATATATACGTACTTCCTAATCTGGTAGCATGCCTCGTAGAGTATCTTAAACATCCCATCTATATTTGACAGGTAATTGTTTACATGGGAGACGGATGGCGTATGGATTTCAGCCATACTCATTTTGATACGTATTCGCCACCGGACTTCTATACAAAGGTATGTGGCGAGGGAATCCTGCAGTAGCTACTTCATTCTTTTAGTGAAATGTTACTAGCATTGTTTTGCTAAATTCTAAAAATATGTCCATTATATGTGGGGTTGTAACCAGGTTGAGTGACTCAATTATTATCGAGTTGAATTTTGAGCTTTATCATAGTCAAGTCTTGATAAAATTTATATCTAGATAATTATGATTTAAAAAAATTGAATAGACATTATTAATGCAAATCGAGATGCGAGTAACTCAACTCATTTACACCAAATTTATATGTGCATTGCACTAGGCCTATATATGAGGACCCAAGTTGAGGAGATTACTAAACTCACTTATATACTCATGCATACATTGCTTCACAATACAATTCTTGCAGATATATATAATCGGAGTGCCACTAGACTACGCCAAGAGGAAAACGAGGATAATCGAAGATGACTGGGCGCCGTACTGGGATCAAGAGTTCACTTTTCCGTTAAGAGTGCCTGAGTTAGCTCTTCTACGGATAGAAGTTCGCGAATACGATAGATCAGACAAGGATGATTTCGGAGGGCAGACGTGTATACCAGTGTCGGAGTTGAGACCGGGCATTCGAGCAGTTCCACTTTACGACAAGAAGGGTCGGAAATATAAATCGGTCAAGCTTCTTATGAGATTTAGGTTTGAATAAAATGTGTTTTAATTTTCTTTTATTTAGCATACATATTTCTTCTTTTTCTTGTGTATTTGGGCATGTGCTTACTTTTTTAAGGTCCAATTTGGGTTCTGATATAAGGCTTATATGTCCAATTCTTTTGTACAATAGTTGCTATATTTGTTAGAAAAAGAAAGAGACAAACGAGACGTGGGAGTATATAATGCGTTTTCTTATGTTTGTAGGCTCTATATATCTACATAGACGAGAAGTTGACAAAGAAATCTGCATGTTTTGATACATCCTCTGGAATATGCAGTCGTTGGTTCACATTATATGATATTGTCAATATGCTTTTGTTGTGATGTAACTGCAAATGTCAACTTAGCCTGAAATTGATGGATTGGCTCAAAAACATTGAGCTAAAATGCAGGTTATTGTCAGAAATTTCTAATCCAACAAATAAGTTATTAGGTACGTAATACATAATTAACGGTGCCTTTTCCATATATTCACCATCCACGAGTCAGCTTTTATGAAGTGTATTTTTAATCAAAGTTATGGCGCATTGGTGCTTTATTTTTAATTTGTAAAAAAGGATAAAGTGAAACTTCGTAACTTTATTAACTCAATCTGCTAGTTCTAAAACCATCGGTTAGGGCCAAGATTTTTTCAGTTTGAAAAAATTTCATCTCAAACTGATCCGGATTAAAATAGCCCACAATTTGAGATTTGGTGTGATTGACATCCCCATATGTAATGGAGAAATATTCAATTTGTACGAAAGTGTGAAATTATAAATTAAACTGAATAGGTTTAATTACTTCATATAAAATTTGCAATTGATTCAAACTTCCTGATTTATTTTTAATTATTCCAAAAAGAATATTAATCAATCATATTTATTAAATTTTCGAAAGACATGACTTTTGCAAAAGAATTTAAAAAATGATACAATATCTTTTCCATTATTAAAACCTTAATAAATAAAAACATAAATGTTGGATGGAGGGATACCCCCCTTAATTACTGTGCAAGTTTTGGATTTGATCATATGCATGCATGTGCAACTTTAACACCTTTTATACAATAAAGAATAAAAACTTGATTGATAGTCGTAGGTTGAGAATCTCCGTTACACAATAATATCATAAAATATGTTACACTATCTGAATTATATAATAATTAATTAATATAAATTATACTTTTAATAACAAAAATTCTATCATGATTTATCAAGATTAATTAGTAAATGTCAATCACTCGAGCTCTGCATCACATTGTGCAATATTATTGTCTAACCATGAATCTCAACCGATTAGTTGGAATTGGTGTTGGTCTGTTAGAGCATGTTAAAATCAAATACAAATAACTCGAAATTATTTCCATAATTAGGAAACATAGTAATTCAAACTGAAAGAATCTGTTTATTATTTTTTAGGGAAAAAAAAAAGAAAGTTAAGGAATCTAATCCCATGAGTATATGTATAATCAAGGGCTTCCACATAAAGCATGGCATTCTTAAATGATTAAACTCCCCCTTCACCTTTTCAACTTTAACCAACCTACAAAATTCTCGAAGATGGGAGTAGCGATCACGTATTTGCTGTCGAATACATCGGAATCGGATGTCGAAGGAGACATACAGAGTGTGCTTCTTCTTCCGGCGGCGGTTCCGGCTGGCCGCGGCGGAGGCGCCGGCCGACGTGAAGGAGATGTTCGAGAAATACTCGCAGAACGGTGTGATGAACGTGGATGAGCTGCGGCGGTTTCTGGTTGAGATTCAGGGGGAGCAGAATGCCACGGTGGAGGATGCCCAAGGAATTATGGATGGACTGAAGCATCTTCACATCTTTCACCGGAGGGGGCTCCATCTCCAAGCCTTCTTCAAGTATCTGTTTGCCGACGGTAATCAGCCTCTCGATCCCAAAAATGGGGTAACCATTTATTACCCTTTAATAGTACATAATCTTCTTATTGTATGTTATTTGTTTGTCCTTCAAATGTATTTGCTTATAAAATAACAAATTGTAAATAGTAATGCTGATAGGGGTGTAAATGAGTCAGGCTAGCTCACGAGCTACTCGGGATCGGCTCGAAAAAAATTTGAAATTGACTGTTAAGTTCCAATCTTGAGCTTGAGCTTGAGCTTGATATTCTCTAAATCTATTACTTGATTGCATATTTGTTCATATCATACAAATAATTTTAATTTTTTTTTATTAAAATTAAAAATAAATTGAGCTCAATCGAGCCAAGCTTGAGCTTGATGAGCTTTACACTGAGTCGAGCTTGAAAATTTGAACTCAATTGAGTCAAGATTGAGCTTCAATTTTTCGAGTTGAGTTCGAGCTTGAGCATGATCATGCTCGGGTCAACTCAGCTCGTTACACCCGTGCACTGTGATTCAATGTAATTTTTTGAGTGTAAATTTCTATGTTATATTTTATTCATATTGTAAGACCTTAGACAACAATAAATGCATATATCTAATAAATTATAGTTCGAGTTCTAATTTTTAAGGCTAAAACTCACCTTTAATGTCCTTAAAGAGTAGAGAAGAAAATAGAACAAGTGCACAAACTAGTTCAGATTTAAAGCGTCCATGGGTCAAGCGTGCTTGCAGATATTGGTTTGAAATTGATTCGGTATGTCATATACGTCGAGTCGAGCTCAAGCTCAAGCTTCAGAATGCTCGAATTAATAGGCTCGCTAGCTTTATTGAGCTCGAGCTAGCTCACTAGTCTCATCGAACTTGATGTGATTTGCACTTTTACACCTAAACTACTCCCTTATTTACATATTTACCTAAATTGTATAAATAAACTAAGTGTTTTGTTATAGTAAAGATAGTCAAGCTCAAGCTTAAGTTTCAGCTTTTTGAGTCGAGTTCGAGAATGAGCAGAAAATGGAATGACGTTTGCATATTTTATCAGAGCTACAGGCATCATGTAGACTGCCTTGGACTTACCAGCTGGTTGAAACTTCTCATCATTATGCGTAGTTTTTAGTAGCTGATTTGATTACTTGCAAATTGCAACAGATACAGTAGGTTTATCATCAATCCAAAAAATAGCACCATCATTTTTCTTTGCCTCAAATAGGATTGTTCCCAATCAAACCAGCTTGGTTAGATTGCAACAATATACTCAACTTCGACTAATGATCACTTCCTTCAAATTGAAGAGAAAATAGACTGAAATATGCAGCACGCAAAATATCTTGAATCACGTGTAGTGTAGACACTTCCAATAATTTTAGCTTCTTTACTTTGATTTTCAGCATAGCGTGCATCAAGATTTAGCTTCTCTTCGTTTTGCCCCTTAGTTTTAGCAAATTGTGTTTGTTAGGGACCTTAGCTAGATAACATGTAATAAAATGTCATAATTTGCACCTTCATGATGTATCATTTGCAGATTCACCAAGATATGACTGCTCCACTGTCTCACTACTTCATATATACTAGCCATAATACCTACCTAACTGGGAACCAGATAAGCAGCGACAGCAGTGATATCCCTATCATACGTGCACTCCAGAGAGGTGTTAGAGGAATTGAGTTGGATTTATGGCCAAATTCTACAAAAGATAATGTGGACGTTCTTCATGGAAGGTATGGACTTTATGTTAGGCTCTATTTAAATGCCAATGCTCATTGTTATGTGATTCACGAGTTCTGAATCTGAATGCTAATCAAGCTCGTAATTATGTGAATCATGAAATCTTGTTACAAATCTGATGTCCGATAACTTTATTCTTGTTTACTGGTTTTTTGAAAGTTTAAAAACCAACTATAGCAGCATGCTTGCAGAAGAGTAACACGAGTATTTGCATAGTTCCCCGAAGAATAGCTTATGTCAGCAGAGGGTCAACAGGAGCTCTTTTTGGAAGAACAAAGAAATATAGAACTGCTGCACTATCTCTCTTTTTTCACACGCATATTCTGAAGCTATGTGTCCCTTTTAAAGAAGCATACAAGCAGTGATCCCAACTGATTTAACTGCTCCTTTAACTCAGTTTTTCAACAGATCAATTATTAGAATCTTCACAAAACTAATGCAATCGCTGCAATAGTTTCAACTGATTAGAATCATTATAAATTTCCCAACCTCAATGTATAAATCTTCTCCCATTTTGTTGCCGATTTTGATGCCCAATTAATTAACATTTACTGCGTTCTTGGTTGCATAGTCTGTTAACGTTTCATGCCTGTATTCTGATTTCTTTAAGCTGAGAATTTGTCATTTGTTACTTTGAAATGCTGATTTTTCATGCAGGACACTGACGACTCCTGTCACACTCGTCCAATGTTTAAGATCAATCAAGAATCATGCTTTTTCGGCATCTGAATATCCTGTTATAATAACACTTGAAGATCATCTTACTCCCGATCTTCAAGCTCTGGTGGCTGAGGTACATTGTTATATGCACAGTCTCTAAGGATTGTTTAAGTGCATCCATGACTTAATGCTGTTATTTTCTTTTTGGCTAAATTGGAGATGATTGTTCAAACATTTGGAGGAATGCTGTTTACCCCAGGTTCAAGCCTTCTTAGAGAATTTCCCTCACCAGAATCACTGAAAAGGTGTGTTATTATATCAACTAAACCACCCAAGGAATACTTAGACGAGAAAAAGGCTAAACCAAAGAGTAGCACCACTGAGAAGGGGGATGCTTTGCCTGAGGATCAAGCTCATACAAGAGAAATTCCAATTCTTGATTCAGAAAATGATCATAATACGGTGCATTATTATGAGTTGTCACTCTCTATAAAAACGTCTTCTTTGTTCGTCAGTCTGAGTGACCAAAAGATTTCTTCTAGGATGATGGTACAGATGGAGATGGGATGGACACAGATGAAGATTACACGAAGGATCAAAAGATGCAGAAACAGACATCATCAGAATATAGGAATTTGATTGCTATTCCTGCTGGAAAAGGAAAAGGTGGCATGCAGGCTTGGCTGCAGGTTGAGCCGACTAAAGTGAGACGTCTTAGCTTAAGTGAGCAAGAACTTGAGGATGCAGTATTGGAATATGGAGAAGACATTGTTAGGTACACACCTACTATATCGGATTGTCTTTTGCTGCGTCATTGGTATTTATGTATATGAAGAGATAATTTGATATCATCATATCACAATTTGCTTCTTGAGTACATACCATCCTTCACCAAATGGAAAGGATATTAAAGATGCATCAGATGTTTGTAATTCTATTCCTTAGTGGGAGATGGATTGCCAATATAAAAGTAGTACATTATGACAGTTGAAATGAATGCTTCAAATGATGATTTAGATATATTTGATAAATTATACGTCTCTTAATTAGGTTACTTTTAGCTTGAAACTAATTGTAAAGGATATGTATATCCCACATTGCCCCTAAAGTTGGGGGAGTGGGGGGAATATTAGGAAGCATTTAAGGGAGCATTTATTGCTTTTTTCCTTTAAGCAATGATGTTCACATATGATATTGTTCTAGGTTCACACAACAGAACTTATTGAGAGTATATCCTAAAGGTATTCGGTTGGACTCCTCCAATTATAATCCCTTAACTGCATGGATGCATGGAGCTCAGATGGTTGCATTAAATATGCAGGTTAGTTGATAATTTCTAATACACCAACATAAGGTTGTATTTTGTTGATTTTAATGAAGACTCTGGCCAGTTAGTACAAAAGCTAGGCACACTGCAAACCTCACATGCTAGAGATATTTTTCTCAGTATATTTGTGGAAAAAACAATGTCAACAGGGTTACGACAAATCGCTTTGGTTGATGCACGGAATGTTCAGGGCTAATGGTGGTTGTGGTTATGTTAAAAAGCCAGATTTTTTGCTTAAAGCTGGTTCCCACGGCGAGGTATTCGATCCTAAAGCTGAGTTGCCCATCAAAACTATTTTGAGAGTGAGTGAACTATTATTATTACTACAAATGATGCATAATTGCAGCTTAATTTTAGCATCTGAGTGTGTGTTTTAAACAGGTGACATTATATATGGGTGAAGGATGGTATTATGATTTCTCCCACACACACTTTGATACTTACTCTCCCCCAGATTTTTATGCAAAGGTAAGCTTCTTGAAGAAGAAAAAAAGAAGGATGTGCACGTTGTGTTGTACATATACATAAGCTTATTTATGATGTGTATACAGATTGGGATTGTGGGAGTGGGTGGTGATAGCATGAAGAAGAAAACAAAGACGATAGATGACAGTTGGATCCCAACATGGGATGAGGTGTTTGAGTTCCCTCTGAGAGTTCCTGAATTAGCTCTGTTTCGGGTGGAGGTTCGCGAGGAGGATGCGTCTGGCAAAACTCAGTTTGCAGGGCAGACATGCCTTCCTGTTTGGGAGCTCAGAACGGGTATTCGAGTCGTCCCCCTCTATACTCGCAAGGGAGACAAGTACAAGTGTGTCAAGCTTCTCATCAGATTTCAGTTTCTCTGATCCATCATTCTTACTTTTGCTCAACATAGAATTATCATATTTGGAGCTTAATGCATATTTGTTTGCATTTGATGACAAGTTATGTATTTGGGTGGAAATCATAATAATGTCCTCCAACAAGGATAGTGGACAAGATATAAAAGAAGCCACTATGCATAAGAGAGTGAGTTTCATACTTCCATATTTTTTTTCCTTAAAAAACGTGCATTCCATAATATTTTAAAAAATAATTTCCTTTAAAATACATTCATAATTCATCTATATTTTTGCTCTCTTTCCTTAGCTAAAAGAATGAGAACAGATGACTTCATAATTTTTTTTTTTTGAGTATTTCATTCTTTTTTATACAAAACAAAAGGACCATGTCGCTAGAATAAAAAGAGGAGTTTAAATATTTGATGGACATTTTTGGTCGTAAAAGTCAATGCTATCCATTGTCTTTTTCCCCTCAACTACTAATGCTACTTTGTGTAGAGGGCAAATTTTGTTTTATCTATTTTCACACATTTTAGGCAACATCAATGAATTCATTTAATTTGTGTAAGAGATGATAGTTACCTATTTATTGGATGTTTGATTCTAAACAAAGTCACAAAATTACTCAATGCAATTTTCTTATTTTACAAAAAATAAAATTAACATTTAATTTTACTTTTTTACCCCTATATCCTCAACATAAAACTCTGCACTAAAAATTCAAACACAATAAGCAACGATTCCCAAAAATCATAGAAACGACGGCTTCGAAGGGATTGGGTGCATGGAAAGAATGCAAAAAACAACATAAAAAACACACAAAAAAGGTTAAATGCCATACGATTTTTTTTTCGTTTTTATAATTTACTTCTTCTTCTCAAAAAAAAAAGCAACAAAATTTCCTCCCAAAAGAAGAAAAGAAGATTTTTGCTCGGAACATTCTCGTGGTCACGGATCTCCAGTAAAAATTACAAGAAAATTTTCATTCAGTTATTATAACTACTTTTTTTATTTTAGAAAAAGCAACGATAAAATTTCCTCCAGAAAAAACATCAGTAAAAGAAAATTTTTTTTGTTCTTAATTTTTATGATTTTCGGGAATTGTTGCTGATTTTCTTTGATTATTTCCTAGAGGATTGCGTTCGATATGGGGTAGGGCACCTAAAGAGAGTTCTCTTATGTCTTGCCATAGATTTGAATGGAAGGCCATTAATTAAAATTTTGAAACTCATTATTGTTGGGTGACTGTAGTTTTCGAACAACTCCTGTTTCTCCATTGCAATTTCACCTCTGTTCTTGTCATTTTAATCCCACTTTGTAATC
>AYJT01026956.1:0-10704 GCA_001278415.1 Ocimum tenuiflorum | reverse complement strand
AGTGGAGAAGGTTGACCACTTCGGGGGAGGTCGAGATCCCAGTATATGGGGGAGGCCTCAACCACCAAGTCAGCTTCTAAGTGGTCGAAGCCCTCAGCCTACAATGCAATCCTGGGGCATTTGTGGCTCCACGAGTTGAAAGCAATCCCTTCCACCTTTCATCAGATGCTCAAGGTTCCAACTCCGTGGGAATGCAGACTGTGAAGGGTGAGCCGGAGATGGCCCGCTCCTGCTGCTACATCAATCTCAAGGAGCCTCACCCCTCGACGGCGGACTGAAGTGTATGCCTTGAACCCCTCTTTTGTCTCGACGCTGCCTGCCTTATCAATATCTTCTCTTTATAGGATGTTATCAATTTATACTTAAGAATCCAAATTCGAGTTTTACTAATACACTTTCTACATTTTATGAAAGTACCGTATTCGTAAAATTTAGAATTTGCTCCTTTTATGTCGAGGTGCATTTACAAGTGACAAGTGTTTGAGGACGAGCAATCAAAATGCAAAAATAAGGAAGTCTTTTCATTATGGAAAATAATTACATTGTCTTTAAATATGTATACAATGTAAACTAAAAAAAAAGAAGAAAAGTGGGAAGTTTTCCTCATCATCAACAAACTCCACTTCTAAGTTCTCGATACAGGGGAAGTCTTGCCCGGGATAATCCTCCTCAACACATGTAGAGCAGCAGCCTTGACCACGGAGACCATGGCCTGTTGGGTGATCGTGGCCATGTCAGATAGGAAGATGGTGACAAGGTTGATCCCCTCCCCACGACGAGCCGCTTCGAGCTGCGCCTTTGTTTCTTCCAACTCCTTTTGGCATGCCTCGGGCGCGCCCTGAGTGATCTATAGCTCGACATGCAGATCTTTGACTGTGCTCTGGTGCTTCTTGGCCATCGAAGCCATGCGGTCTAGGGCCTTGTTGAAGCTAGTCTGTAGCCGGTCGCTCTCCTCAAGAGCTACGCGAAGAGCAACTTCAGCCTTAGCCTTTGCTGTATCAGCAGCCGACTATTAGTTCGTCTCGCTTCTTAATGGTAACATTCCTCTCGGGCAAGACTTTGAGTCCTTTCGCCAAAATGACCTTCACGGCATCCGCAGATTGAACCAGACAATTATAATCTCGAAGCAAAAATAAGAAAGGAAAGAAGCAAAAGAAAGAAACTCAAAAAGGGGTATGTTCACCTGAATTTGCACCTCAAATTCCTTAAAACATCATTGACGATTGGGTTGGAGGACCTGCCAAGTCCGCGGGACAGCGGTTTCCTCATAAGGAATCGAGGGGGTCATTCATTGTAAGGGCCTTCTTTTCTTTGCCCTTTGATTGTTGAGTTTGTAGTTTCTTTGCAGGGGGCAGTGTTGAAGGTGGAGGGGAGCTGACACTTTAACTTTGAAGCTGGCCCGAATGACCAAGGCCTCATCCACCCTGACCGTCTCCACTTCGGCCTCCAGCATCACCAGTCGGAGAGGAGCTCAAGGGCACCATGACAAGCGGGTTCGAGGGACCTTGCTCGATCAGATGGACCTGGGGCAACTCACGATCGCCCTCGAGTTGGTAGTGAACATCCGGTTCATAGTTGGTGGTGACGTTGTGGCATCAAAGCAGCATGTCAGGAGAAGTTCTGTGGATCACGTAACCCCGAGTGATCAATTCGAGGCTTCGATCAGTGACGCTGAGAATATGATCCAATTTGACCCTTAGTCTATCACTCATGTCTGGCCTTCTAGTCTCTGCAGGAACAAAAAAGAGTGTCAAAACCTAAGCAAAGATTTCCAAATAGACAAAGCATACACAGAACGAGGAAAACATACTCAGATAAGTCCTGAACGTGCCAGGTACATTCCACTCGCCCTCAAGAGAGGGACGAGAACGAAGTGGCGCTTCCAGTGGCGCGGTAAGGCGGGATGCTGGAGAATAATTGGACGTCAGGGTGAGGATTAAAGTAATAATAACTCTTTTTCTGTACTCGAACGAGTTGGTGAAAATAAAAAAATGTCTGATAAGGTGATAGCACAATGATGAGCACACAATTAAATTATCGAATTCGGTATTGTTTATAGGGCTCAGTTCACTACAAATAATTGTAAGAAATTAACTACTATCTTAAACAAGGTTTTCGACCTTGAGAGAATAGTTTTATATTAAAACCAGGCAAGAAAGTTAATAACAATCAATATGTGAAAACACAAACTTCAGATATTCTACTCCTCTTGCAATTTCACGGATTTCTATTAATCTCATTCACTAATTTTTAATTCCAAAAGAAGGGAACATATGATTGAAACCTATATTTAACAACTCCGACCGAGGTTATCATTCAAGCCCTAGACTCAATTCAATAGATCTATACAATTAATTCCATCCAAGGTTGTTAATCATTCAATTCAATTTCGAAGTCAAATCCAACAAATTCTCCAACCAATGTTAAATTCATCAACACACAATCGATATGTGAAAGACGAGAAATTGAAATCGAAATCATTCAAGGAATGGAAAAATGACAATTTATTCAAAACCCATCAATTCACAAGATTTTCAAGCTCTAAAGTCTGAAATAGAATTAGCTATATATGTTCGAGAATAGAGAAATGAAGATACAAAGAAGAAACATTAAATAAACATGAAAAATCTTGTCACGGATGGTTCCACGGCTGAATTCAATGACTCCAAAGTCTTTGAAAGTTGCAAAATTGAAGAAACTATGAAAACCCTAACTAAACTCTCTAATTTTCGTTCAGAAATAAGTGTAAGAATATCTGCAAAAATCATTGAAAACCACTATATATATAAGACCAAAAATAAAGGCAATCTGGAAAATCTGCGCAAAAATCCCGATAGCATTCAACCAAAAGGGTGCCGCTTTCAGTCGAATGGATGCCTTCTGACTCGATTCCGGGTCAACTTTAAAACAAGCATTCGATCAAAAGGGGGAAGCATTCGATCGAATGATCTCCTTCTGACTCAATTCTTCATTTTGTACACAACATGCATTGGATCGAAAGTTGAACCTTTCGATGGAATGAACCCTTTCTGACTTGGCCACAATTTCCTCGAAATCACTTGATCGACCAGATAGAAGGGCCCGTTCGGTCAAAAACACCCAATCTACCCCAAAAACTCATTTTTTACTCCAAAAAAATGAAAATCTGCAATCAAGCTCAAAAACTCGAGTTTAGTCCATTCAAACAGCGAAATACGGATAAGCGATGCATTTTATGATTGAATTAGCAATTTAGACCATGAAAATGCAGTGAATCTTACTAAATGCTCACTTATCAAACCTCCTAAACTTAAATCTTTGATCGTCCTCGATCAAATCATCAGAAACATAGAGCAGAACAAGTAAGGACACATTGCAATGCTTCAATATGTAAAACTGGATACTACTCGTGCATAAAAGAATCTCATATCGACCATCACGAGTCTACAAGTCCCAAGACTAACAAATCGATCCTCACGAAGAAATTTGAAATAAATTTCAATCACCCTCAAGTAGAATTTAAAATTTTGGAATCACTCAGCACAAGAATCTAAAATCGGACTCCCATAGGCTTGTATCATATCTATATCGTCACTGCTAGTTAATGTGTTCAATCAAAGAATCAAAAAAAGACTTTCTCAGGGTTGTAATATAGGCTCTCCTGAGAGGTGGATTGAAGTGGAACGAAACACAAATAAATCCTTCCTCAAATACACAACTCTAATCTCAGTAGGACTTAACAACGTTTTTCTTTTGTCCCATTCTACATTCCACATCAGTTATCTAGTTTGCACACTAGATTCAACATTTTTCTCTCCCCTTTTTTCGATAAGGCATAAGGACTCGCCTTACACGATTTCTACCTTTTATATATATATACCCTTTTTTAACAATGAATGTAATTTTTTTAAGGGTTCTTTATAAAGATGCAGGATAAAAATAGGCTACCAAGGATGGCCTTAAATCATTTTGTTTTCGTAACCACATTTATGCAATCTTGACATAGACTAAATGGAAGTTCTAGGGATTCTCAATTTAGTCTTGCCACTCACAACAGAATATCACCCTAAGGTAACCGGCTCGAAGCTTACATAAACGAGGGATAATGATCAATTTGCAATCTCAAGACTTGTGAACACGAGGCAAATCACTTTTCAATCTTATTCACAAATACACCAGCAAAACACGTATCATAAGCATGTATATTGTTCTCATCCTACACCATATAACTTTAGATCATCACAAGTTGATCATCAGTTCAAGTCGGAATTATGCAAATGCAAATGCAACCTAAAGAAATGCGTAAGAATTTAAAACCTACATGATTATGCAAAAAAAAATAAAATAACACATGCATGAGATCAGCGAAAATAAAACAACTATCTACAATATACATCCAACCAAATCCAAATCAACATCATCAGAGCAATTAGAACAACAAAATCGAATGTCAACATCAGTCACAAACCAAATACATAACATGAAGAGGGTAGAGATAAAGAAATATATCCTAGGTCAGCACCCCTAGCCTATCTTATCCTCCCGAACTTATTCGCGACCGAGACCGTAAATAAGTTTGTAAAAAAAAGGGTGGAAAGGTGAAACCCATCCTTAGAAGTGCCGGTCATCATGGGGTGGTGAGGAACCATCTGGTAGGGGCAAGGTGTACCGTCGCGTTTGTCTACCATATCTGAGCAGCGAGTTGGCATGCAACTCTAACATCCTAGCGTGCAAGTTCCAAAGGTTTTGCATCACCTCCGCCCGCTCTGCATCAATCGACTAATGCCATGCCGCCATCTCTGCCCGATGCGCTCCCTCTGTCTCTCTTGCTACAGCTTGTGCCTCATATTCTGCCACTTGTGCCTATCACACTTCTTCAATCGAAAAACACATCTCCTGGTCGGCCTCGTACTGATAAGTGGCGTACTGCTAGAACCACCTTAGAGAGTCAGGGTACGATGGGGGACCTCTGGATGTGGAAGCTCTATTTTTAGATCTGGTGTTTCAAACTTGCCTTGTTCGGCACAGTCTAGTTCGGCCTCTTCCTTCTCATGCTCCTACAAAAGAATGTCGTTGCGCCTCTGCAATCTATCTCGATAAAATCGGTGGTGAGTTGGAGTATCCATTCTCCAATTAGAACGATTTGCAAATCCCCCAATGGTCGTTAGACTATTATCTTCGAAGCGAAATTGAGCATTCTTCAACTTCAAATAGTAATAATGACCCGCTTCAGCCAAGAAATGGCCATTCAACAACCCGCTCAAGACTTTCAACAATTCAACTCTAACTTCGGAGCTTCTTCCTTCTTTTTCTTGTCCTCCAATTCTTTCTTCCATTGCTCCTTCGGGCTTCGAAGCTCCAAAAACTTGACTTCCTGCACCTTTGCATCCTCTTGAGCCTCACCTAGTTCTGAAACATACTCACACAAAACATCGCAAGCATTGCCCTCGTAAAGAGAGTGTTGTAAACTGAAATCAACAGAGTCAGAAATTAAAGAATGAGAATCATAAAGAGAAGGGAAAGAGTGAACCATATGACATTCCTGAGAGTATGTGTTAGAGTCGTGGTGCCTCATCGCCTTATAAACAAAGAAAGTAATCTTCTCGTCATCCACTCGTAAAGTCAGCTCCTCTTTTCTTACATCACTTAGCGCATCACTGGTGGCAAGGGACAGTCTCCCCAAAATAAGCGGGATGTTCCTATCTTCCTCCATGTCAAGTACCACAAAGTCTACAAGGAAGATGAACTGGTTCACCTTAACTAGTACATCCTCCACAATACCGCTCGGGTATGCCACTGATCTATCTGTCATCTGAAATGTGATCGTAGTCAGCTTGATCGTTCCAATCTCCAATTTGTTGAAAATAGACAATGGCATGAGGTTGATACTTGCTCCTGAATCACACAACATCTTATTGAACAACTTGCCCCCAATCACACAAGCTATTGTGAAACAGGCTGGATCTTGTCGCTTAATAGGCACTTTCCTCTGGATGATAACACTGCATTCTTCGAACAAATTGATTGTTTCGAAGCTCCCCAACTTCCTCTTTCGAGTCACCATATTCTTCAAAAACTTAACATATCCCGGCATTTCCCAAAGTGCCTGCAACAATGGCAAGTTAATGTGTATCTTTATGTGTTCCAGGAAATGTTAAAATTTTTCATCATCCTTCTTCTTAGAAAAATGTAGGGAAAACGGGAGATCCTTTGGTAATGCCCTATGTTATTTGTCTTTTTCACTCCGGATTTAGTAGAGTTTACTTGAGGTGGTGGAACTTGTGGCTCCTCTCCCTGAATCTCCACCACATCTTGAGTTTTAGATGAACTCAGCATCTCCGACTCTTTAAGTTGTTTACTACTCCGAGTGGTAATGGCGTTGCACTGGTTCTTAAGATTCACAACCGTATTGCTGGGAAATTGACCAGGCTTGTGTTGGTTGCTCACATCATTCACCACTTCAGACATTTGCTTTTGAAGTTCTTGTATTGTCCCCTCCAAGTTGGAGAGTCTTTTGATCTCGCGAGCCATCAACATAAGTATGTCCCTGATATCCATATCTTGTTTAGGTGGCTGCTGCTGAAATAGTTGAGGTACTGGTACTACCGATCCTGGTGGCAGTGGTTGTGACTGAGATGTCGATTGTGGTACTAGAACTACCGCCCCTTGATTTAAATCAAACCCCGGTGGCTGCAGTGCATTGTTGGGGTTGCTCCACGAAAAGTTGGGATGGTTCCTGTTGCTGGTGTGATACACTGGATTCGCCTGGTTTTGCCTATGATAACCCTTATTGGTGTTGTAACCTCTTTGGCCAAAATTGTGGTGATAAGGCATGTTATTCACATAGTTTACGTCCTCGGTCTCCTCCACTTAGGACTCATTAGCTCGCTTCACCTCATCGAGCTTACTACTAATTTCCTATCTCATCAGGCGAATATCTGCAATCAGATCTCCAGAATCATCTTCCACCTTGGCCACTCGCTTTGTGTACCTTCTCTATGTAGGCCATTCGAAGTCAATCTGAGCAATGTGTCTCATGAACTTCACACTCTTCTTTGGGTTTATCCCCATAAAGTTACCAGGGCATATGTATCCAATCTATCCCGAGCATCTTTGGAAAGACCTCTGTAGAACTTAACCATTAGTTTCTTCTTGTTGAATCCATGTTGTGGGCACCAGGAAATCAAATTATTAAACCTCTCCCAAGTCTCGTATAGAGACTCGTTATCTATCTGCTGGAACTCTAAAATTTTTATCTGTAGCCTCAAAATCTTGTTTGGTGGAAAATACTTCAGGAAAAACTCCCTACTGAGTCGAGGCTAAGAATTCTTACACTTGTTTGTCAAGCTTCTGTACCACTGCCGAGCTCTTGAATTCAGTAAAAAATGGAACAAACTATTTCTGACATAGTGTTGCGACACATTCTTCAGCTTCCATGAATCCACTATCTCCAGGTATGAAGTGATATGGTCATTCGCATCCTCAGTGACCAACCCCTTGAACTTCATCTTGTTGATTGCATTCATCACCACCAGGTTGGCTTGAAACTGAAGCACATTGATCAGATGCCTCCTTCCACAAATGATTGAATTTCTGGGGTAGAATATAGATCTAGCCGGCTTATCATCATCAGAGGACTCCGGCTCGTCTTCCTCATCCTCATCCCAAAATTCTTGCTCAGGTGTCGGAGATCGAGAACATAAAGCTTCGCTATGTTTCTATTTCTGTTTCTTTCGACGAGCTGGGGGTGACTGGTAGTCACTTTCATCATTATCTGACACTTGATTGTCTCGTGCCCCTTCGTGGATCTTAATCCCTTTCTGAGGTAGACGATGTGGTGTTTCGGAAGCTTTATCCGGTGTATTCACCTCCATTGGCATCTTACCTCTATCCAATCTCTTTCCAGAATTGGCTATTTCAGCTTGAACTTGGGTTAATCTTTCCTCCAAAAAAATTCGTGAATTCTCAACGTGCCACCTCAAGTAGTTGTCGGCCATTCTGTTCCTGTTGCTTCATCATTTCTAACTGTTGGCTCAGTTTCTCTACCTCTGCAGCTGAATCAAACCTATCTTCTCTACCTGAGGTCAGCTCTCCTCCAGTTGAGTTCTTTCCACTCCTTGTCTTTACCATTTTTATACCTGAAATCGCAGACAAGGAGAAAGTTTAAACAAACATTTAAAAGAGTTTCAGAAATAGTTTTGATAACCAAATTGCTGTAATTAACTAAATTAACAATTCCCTGGCAACGGAGCCAAAAATTTGATAGCACAATAATGAGCACACAAATTAAATTATCGAATCCGGTACTATTTATGGGGTTCAGTTCACTACAAATAATTGTAAGAAATCAGCTACTGTCTTAAACAAGGTTTTCGACTTTGAGAGAATAGTTTTATATGAAAGTAAATAACAATCAATATGTGAAAACATAGACTTCAGATACTCTACTCCTCTTGCAAATTCACGGAATCTCATTCACCAATTTTTAATTTCAAAACATGAGAACATATTGGTTCGAACCTAGAAATTAAACAACTCCAACCAAGGTTATCATTCAAGCCCTAAGCTCAATTCAATAGATTTACACAATTAGTTCCATCCAAGGTTGTTAGTTATGCAATTCAATGTTGAAGTCAAATCTGATGAATTCTCCAACTAAGGTTAAATTCATCAACAAACAATCGAAATGTAAAAAACAAGAAATAGAAACCAAAATCATTCAAGGAATGGAAAAATGAAAATTTATTCAAAACCCATCGATTCACAAGAGTTCCAAGCTCTAAAGTATGAAATAGAATTAGCTAACACAAGTTCAAGAATAGAGAAATGGAGAAACATAAAATAAACACAGAAAATCATGTCACAGTTGAATTTAATGCGTCCAAGGTCTTCGAAAGTTGCAAAATTGAAGAAACTATGAAAACCCCAACTAAACTATCTAATTTTCGTTCAGAAATAACTGTAAGATTATCTGCAAAAATCCTTGAAAAACGCTATATATACAAGCCCAAAAATAAGGGCAATATGCCAAATCTACGCAAAAATCCTGATAGCATTCGACTGAAAGGGTACCCCATTCAGTCGAATGGATGCCTTCTGACTCTATTCTGGGTCAACTTCAAAACAAGCTTTTGATCGGAAGGGGAAAGCATTCGATTGAATGACTCCCTTCTGACTCAATTCGATTGAATGACCCCTCTCTAACTCGGCCACAAACACCTAATCTGCCTTAAAAACTCATTTTTTACTCCAAAAAGATGAAAATCTACAATGAAGCTTAAAAACTTGAGTTTAGTGCATTCAAACAGCGAAATACGAATAAGAGATGCATTTTATGATTGAATTTAGCAATTTAGACCATGAAAATGTAGTGAAATCCTACTAAATGCTCAATTATCATAAGGATAGGGGTTCCTAAATCCATTTTCTTATATACTATTTGCATAGCTACTAAATATCGCCACCCAAACGCGAAAGCTGAATGGGGGCTAATCTAATGCTCTTAAAAAACCTAATAAAGAAAGGAGTAAGGGGAATCCTTGCCCCCTTATTCATACAGTCAAGGATGTATGGAAAATAACGGGGGAAAGATAGTGGTACCGATCCTCCAGCCCAAGAATGAGGACGGGGTAGTTGGGTGGCAACTTGCACCGGCTGAGGAGAGACGATACTCCAAGAGTGTCTACGTTGGGCCTTGCTTAGAGTATAATCTACCATAATTCCCCTCCAGGTGGCTGTCGTTATTGTATTTCCACCTGGAGTCGGTGATGATGCCAGAATCCATGCCGACAAGAGTATCCGACAAAGATACGCGATTGAGGCGAGAGTGGAAATCATTGATGGTCAGGAAAAGAATAGGAAACCTGAAAAGAGAAGAATGGAAGAAGAGATTGGAGCAGAGGGCAACAAGATTCCGGTAGAAAGGCGGAGAAAGAAAAGGGAATTTGAAATTAGGGATTTCCTCTCACCCGCCGCTTAATTTATACGCGTACAGAATCTCAAATGTAAGCAATTTGTGCAGAAACATTTAAAATTCTTGCAAGTGTGAAACTCAAACTCTGTGTAAATTGCCGGTGTTTAGATTTGAGGCACTCGAGGCTAAGTAACCCCCAGAGGTGTCAATTATGTTCACAGGCACACGGGGCTAGCAATCCTCCCCTAGTCGGATTTCTGTCCACATAAAAGGCTTCATAAAATTTATTCGAAGCCTTATATATCAACGCACTAAAAAACCAGCAACATAATCTCGAAGATGGCGCGCCATGCCTGCCTGTAACAATCTTCCAAGGGATTTTTAATTAATAACTCAAGGCTCGACCTCGATACCTGGAATTATCTTCGATGATGCATTCTTAATTATCACCTCGATGTTAATGTTTAAGGTCTTATTACTCAGGCTCGCACCACAATCAAGGTTCGACAACTCAGCAATGCCTATGTGATAATTTAGAGTTCTACGATTATTTGAATTCTATGGAGTTCTTCGAATTATTATCTGGAATATCTATCTAGATCAAAAGAATGCTCGAAGCTTCTTACCTCTCCAAAATACAGCTCTGCACTGTCTATTCAAATACTCAGGGCTCCTGCCAAGCAATTCCTTATTATATCCCAAGCTGGCTTGTGGGCCCTTGGTTGAGCGTTACTACTATCTCTCGAGCCAGCTCTTAGGCCCCTCAATCAAACAATCTCGAGCCGGACATCATTAGCTCTTGTCCCGAGGCA
>AYJT01026952.1:0-15538 GCA_001278415.1 Ocimum tenuiflorum | reverse complement strand
AGATCAATTTAATATAATTTAAATTCGCAATGTAAATTTATTCAAATATATTGAAATAATATATTTTGTACCAATTTCTGTTTTTTCATAAGTAGTATTTTAACTTTCAGCAAATTCGTTGTTTATTTCTAAAATTTTATTAAATAATATTATCTAAAAATAATATTAAATATTTCGTATAATATAATTTTTTTTTATGGTGATAAATGCCTACTATAAATATTAACTGTTTGATTGAATAAATTCATTATTTTAATTTATTAAAAAATATAAAAATTATAATCTTTACAATTTAATCATTTCAAGTCACTACATGCGTTTGCATGTAATCCTAACTAGTATTTATAAAAATGGCACCGTACTTTTCAGTTAAAACTCTAAGTACTTAAATCTCCAAATTAATGGCTCAAATAAATTTTTCTTTCTATTTTTGTACAATCGACTTGATCTAATATGGAGTTGTAGCCTGTAGGTAGGAAATTAACCCTAAAGGCGTGTGCGTTGGGACACTATCTAACTCCCTTTACAGTCAATAATGATATCGTCTTTATATTCTCTACTTTCATGTAGTGTTCAACTTATGTATAAAATAAGAGCTGATGGATGATGCCCTACAGAAAATAAAGTAACAGGAACAAGAAACCCCTTAATAATTAGGCTGCAAAAATCAATATTATATGCTAAATAAACTAATTAACTAGACTAAAGCTAATTTAGCATCTGTTTCTGTTCCTTAACCTCCTCTCAGTTATCAACTTACATTAACACAAAGTATTTTATTAAAACTTAATGAAATTCTACATCAATTAGTTCTATGCTATCATTAGAGCATATGCGCTGTCTTCCTTGGACAATCACTTGGATTCTCTCATTTTCCCTTTGTCTTGATTTTCCCCAATACGTACATATGTTTTTTCTTTTAGTTATGTGGAGTTAATTATTTCTTATCGTCTCTATCTTCCGTCAAATGTTGGGGTCCAGAAATCTGACTCAGTCTCTGGTGCAATTGGGAAGGTGGACGATATATTGACAAGGCACAGTCCTATGCTTTGAAGCCCTTGTTCATCCCTAGCTCTGTCTGCTCTCTGTTCAATATACACAAGATATTGTCATTATTGTCTATCCCCAGTTAACAACAAATTCTTTGCATAAAAAGTCCATTTGAATCGAATGGAATGTCCTAACATATATAGGAATAATAAATTTTGCTCGTTTTTGGAATTAAATATTTTTATGTCGTACCTGCTGGCGTTGCTGCAGTGGAGGAGATTCGTTTTTCAAATATGGTGTGCTAAGTGCCTGAAATTAAACATATAAAAACTCGTCAGATTAATTTGGTAATTTTGATGAATAGGCACTCAGGCAGGCCAACATACATTGACTTGATCATGGAGAAACTTGATGTACTCAATAGCTTCATGGAGAACCGATGCAGTATCAGTCTGAAAATGTCACCCACAGACTTAGTATTCAGCTGATATGTAACTTTTATGATGAGGAGGATTAAGAAATATAAAACTTTTTTACCTTTCCGAAAGGTGAAACCAATTGCTGTAGAGCAGTTATTCGGTCTCCCAGTTTTTCTTTCCGCACCTGTTGAAGATCCCATTGCTTTGCTCATATGATGATCTTGTTTATTAATTGCCAAGGAAAAGGAGCTAGCACAATCGAGGCTGATCGAATTAATTTTACCTTGAAGGTCGGCATTGGCGATGGAGTTCCGGTTCTTGGACGTTTGATAGAGGGTTCATGACTTGCTTTCTTCACCACGTCCTTGTCGTCTTTGTCTTCTTCTTCTTCTTCTTCTTCATGTTGCTGATGAATTGAGGCAGTAGTAATTAAACCCAAAATGCAAATGACTCGAAAGGAATATGTAAATTAAATTACATTACCTTAGCAGTAGCAGGGATGATATGAATATGGGGCTTCTGGATGCTGGTGAGAGACGAGTTAATGAAGTGAGGTTGTGGCGAAGGGAGAAAATTCGATGGAACATTGCTGAAATTCCACAAGAATCTACTTGAATTGATCGTGAGCTGCTGATTATTGATTGTGGCGTCTTGTTGAGGTTGAGAATGGGATGAACTCAAAGGTAAGCCAGCTTCTGAACTACTACTAGAGATGATGCAATTCAAACTTGGTTTCAGTGAGTCGGAATTCCAATCCAGCAGCAACTTACAATTATTCTCCTCCCACCTTCCGGTATCACGACTGCAAAAAATTAAAAACAACCAAAATATTTAATCTGACTTCCTTTTTGCTGTTATCAGCAGGCAATTAACTCCCAAGACCCAGATCAGCACCACTAAATATTAAATAATACAGGAACAGGATGATAAAAAAATATATATATTTCTCACAGAAAATAATCGTGATTCCAGTGATCATGTCTGGACCGTGCACTTTCCATCTCCATTTTGCTCGCCCAGTTACCTGCAAAGCTGTTGAACGCCAACGAGGACGAATTCCACCAGCTTTCTCCACATACTACTCCCCCTTGGAGGAACTCTTCTGCCATGCCACCTCACTTGGACTTTTATTTATTTGACTTCGCCTCAAATCTCGTCGAATTTGAAAGTGAATTGATTGTATGGCTGGTGATGCATATATATACATATGTAGATGCACACGTCTATATGTCCATGTCAAACTGTTGCAGGCACGGCTTGGTGATTCAAACTACCCAATGTAATGGAATCTCGTGCGACACTATTTTTTCTGTTTTATGGTTAGGGGTAAAACTCCTTATTCTCACATATGTAGGGGTTGAACTGGTAAAATACTATTATACATTTATTATTTTAGCCACCACTACATTATATTAAAATTAAAATGTGTACGAATTAAATTAAACTTTTATTCTTAACCACTTTAGATGGATGGATACAAAAATTAATTGTTTAAGGTTGATTAGCCAGTTGACCAAAGAGAGACAACATGCCTAATTGACGAAATGACTTATTAGTTTAGTATTATCGAGTTTATTAAAATATGACTGTTAATTACTAATCAATAAAGTAGATATATAAGACAAGTTAAAAAATGTGTATAAAAGTCGTAAATATTTGGACCCGTGTGGGTAAGGGTCAACTATTTTGTCCACTAAAAACATAATGGAGTAGATAAAATTCATCATAATGCCAAATATCTTAATCAGCAACACGTTTTCTGGTATTTGTTGTGCAGTCCGTCGTTAAATTTGAAGCATTGAAGATAATGTATATCGTGTTGACTTATAGATACCTATATTTCAAAGGCAAGTTAGGTCAGTTCCATAACTTGCATTATTTATATTCCCATAAAATGTGAGGAGACTCATGTCTCTCATCATCTTATGCCTTGTTCGTGGAGTAAATACTAACAATAGAATTATCAATTTAGGACCCAAAAGATGATTTATCTGTCGATTCAGAACTCGAAAGATTGATTAACAATTTAGGACCCGAAAGATCGCTAAGATTTTCAATTTAGGACCCGAAAGATCGCAAGATTCTCAATTCAAGTGTTTCATACTTAACGATGTTAGTAAGTTATCCAATAAAAGATGATGTGATCATTATATACTGTGAAGAAACAACTGCAATTGAATTGAAGTGACAAAAAGTCAAAAACTTGTGAAAGAAACTACGTACCGTAAAGAATAAGATGAGGCAAGACTGCAATTTTATGACTTTGTGAGAGAATTATGATTGTAATTTTATAAATTTAACATTGATTTTATAATTTAATTTAATTGTAAGGGTGACGTGGATACGTAACAGCTATATCATCTTTCGTTGGATGACTTACTAACGTCGTTGAGTACGGAGGTCCTGAATTGAGAATCTTGCGATCTTCCGAGTCCTAAATTGAGAATCTTGGCGATCTTTGGGGTCCTGAATTGACAATCAATCTTTCGGGTCCTGGATCGACAGATAAATCATTTTTCGAATCTTAAATTGATAATTCTCTTTACTAATATAACTATATATAATGATCAAATATTTTCAATAAATCGCGTGTTTTTATAATTTAAGTTAATTTTATGGGTTTAACAAAAGATTTATTTCATCAAATTAGTGTATATATAATAATTTTTAATATTTAATTAAGAGTTTTTAGTTAACAACAAAGATGAGGAACCACACGATGAGTTGCTGAATATCAATGATCTCATGCTCTGGTTAAGATTGTTGCAAATATGGGTGAGAAGAATAATGACTCAGTGCCTACAAGTGTTGGATATAAGATACTTATTATCGAGAACTTGATTGGTTTGCCTAGATTGCTTTTATTATATGGATTTTGTAACGCCTCGCGCCCCAGGGTACAGCAAAACTCACCCGGACCTGCCACATTACCACCACCAATGTTGAACCGACTTTCGGACCAACAGCTGACCCCACAAACCAACACAAGTCCTTTTCAGCGTGCTTTGTCCTCACATGCACGCATCCTGAAAAACTTTCCAGGAGATCACCCATCATAGTTCTACTTCAGGTCAAGCACGCTTACCTTTGGAGTTTTCCTACAGTGAGAGCCAAAAAAGATAATGCACCATGTTAGTATGAGTAATCAAATCAAATCATTTAAACTCTCCTCAACCGTGTAGTCACATTCCTACACAGCCTCAGAGTCTCTCTTGTTCCGATGTGGATTCGATTCATTCATGTACTCCTCCATTCAATTATTGAGAGTTTTACTTGGGCCGCTCTTCATCGGTGTCTCTTTCGCACCGGCGATCACCCTTTTGCTCCAGTACTGGGTCATTACAGATTTGATGGGAGGTTATTGGATTCGTTGTTGGGTTTCGAATTATCGTAGTAGCATTTGATGAGAGTCTACCCACTGCTAACAAGGATTAGACTTATTGTATTGATTATGAGAGAGTTAAGAATGCAAAGAATTGAAAATGAATTCATATTTAGGTGTTGCTGCATTTTTTATAATTCTCCTCACTTTATCTATCCACTTTACAAGTCACAAAGTGGAAAAGTCAAGTTGTTTTTAGCCAGGAAGTATGTTGAATTTAATGGTAAAACTTGAACCATCATTTGTTGTCTGATCGAGTAACTAGTGCAACAAATATTCTCCAAATATCGAGCAAGTAGGGAACTAAATTTCTTGACTGACTTCCACCAAAGCCTCCATTGCAATTCTCCATATGAGTTGTAGAGACATGATTCTACGAAGAGGTAGTATTGTTGTGAACTCAAATATGTGCTCGACTTTAACTACTGAAATTATGGAGTTGATCTAGTTATATTTTAGATAATAGATTTCATTATTTTGCTTTTATATTTTTATGCATTTGAAACCACTTTAGTTTTGTTTAGATACAATGTAATTGCTAAGGAATGGAACAAGTAAAAAATTATAAAAATCGTTTTCTCCCTCAGTACTCTCTCTTTCTGATTCAACTCTTGTCTACCTCTTTCTCAATTCTTCCCAGAACTCGTTTCTTTCCTATTTCTCATTCTTCTTCTATGTTTCATCCAATATCAATGGGTTAACATAAACTAGAGGTCATTACCGTTGATCAATACAAATTAATAGAAGTCATTACAATTGATTTCATTTATTACTCTACGAATTATTACAAAGGTATAGAAGTCATGACCGTAGATTATCACAAGGAAACTAAGGTCATGACATTTTTTAGCAGGGGATAAAGCATTTCTAAAAGTACCCACTTGAAGGGAATTGACTACTTTGAGTTATATATTGGATTCTATAAAATTCTTGAGAGAATTAGGAGAACTACTGATAGATTGACTCTTCTTTCAAATCTAGAAATTTTTGATAACGTGTATCATGTGTTGTAGTTGTGTAAGTATGTGTATGGCCGGAAGCATGTGATCCAAAAAGAAGAGGTTGTTTTGACACCGAGAATAAATTATATTAAAAAATTACAGACATGAATAAATTAATATTAAAAAATTACACATATGTCTAATAAATTATATTAAAAATAATTAAAAGTTTATAACTTAGTGATTTAGTTTTACTTATCGCATTTTTGTAATGAAGTTTGATTTCTCATAATATGAAATTTACCGATTATATATTTAATTGAATCGATAATATAGCATAAAATAGAAAAATACATAAATATTATTTTTTTTTAAGTATGTCCGCCAGCAAGCCGGGGAACATGTTCGAACTTGAGCTCGAATTAAAATGTGTTCGAAGCATGGTGAACCGATTGCATTCAAGCTCGATTGCGATTCATTAAATTTATTGAGTTGTGTTTGGGTTCTGAGATTGATCCGTATATCAAATAATTGAATTTTCAATGAACTTTTTTATTCGAAAACCAATTAACTAAGCTCTCCTCATTTACACGTGGGTATAGGTGAAAATTTTACCTCCCAAAATTAATAGTGAGAAAAAAATTAGAAAAACGAGGAAAGAAGACCAAAGTAAATAAAATAAATTTAAAATTTGGAGAAGAGGCAGATTTTTTTATCTTATCATTTTCTTCCTCGCTAAAGCTCTCTAACCAGTCGACGAAGACATGGCAACTCTGAATATCTCTTACCTCCCCAAAACCCTAAGCCGGATTCCCAAAACTCAGACCCCTCTCCTTTCACATCCCTCTACATCGTCCGTATCATTCCTTCCGTGCGCTCGCCCTTACCCAACCAAATCAAGAACTGCTGCTGCTTTGCCGGCCGTCAGAGCTTTGACCGATAGCGAGTACTCTTCCAGAAAGAGCAGTGGTGGTGAGGAAAGGGAAACGATATTGTTACCGGGTTGTGACTACAATCATTGGCTTATCGTCATGGATTTCCCCAAAGACCCTGCTCCCACTAGGGAGCAGATGATCGATACTTATCTCAACACTCTCGCTACCGTTCTTGGAAGGTCTCTCTATGTGTTTTTGTGTCCTTGGAATCGTGGGATATGATCTTCTTTTCTTCTTTTAGTGTTCTTCTTGGCTTTTTTTTTTTCTTTGTGAATTATTGGTTCTGTTCTTTTAGCCCGAAGATATGTGCTTTATGTAAATCACATTTTGATATTTCACACTGATAACAATTATAACCTCACTTTACAAATTTTCCAATGTTGATGTATGAAATCCTCGCATACGTGGAATGATGATGATATTTTGGTGTTTTTCCTTGATAAATTATTGAACTATCTATCTTGATATATTAAAAGATGCAGTGTCATTCGATTTTCATGACTTTTATTTATCATAGTATCGGGACATTACTGTTAAAAATTCCCAAAGGTTGGCTAATTTTATTATTTTACTAGTGAAAAGTGAGTTCCAATTGATAATATACCTTTATATTCGGCAGTCAGTACTTCACTAGAGGTATTGCTTTTACATTCTGCTGAAGACTCTTAAGATACTTTAATAACAGTGAAGTGATGACTATGTAACGAGTTGAATCTCAAATGCTGTGTTTTTTGAGGGGATATTTCTAGCTTGTCTGCTGCTTACTATATAACCATTGGAGTTCATGAGTAGTATAAAATGATGCATTAATCTCTATTATT
Source organism: Ocimum tenuiflorum (assembly GCA_001278415.1). Classification (NCBI taxonomy): domain Eukaryota; kingdom Viridiplantae; phylum Streptophyta; class Magnoliopsida; order Lamiales; family Lamiaceae; genus Ocimum; species Ocimum tenuiflorum. The sequence continues at coordinate 8,050 of AYJT01026952.1, read as the reverse complement.
TGAGCATGTCAACATCTAAAATTCCCTGTTTCAGCATGGAAGAAGCAAAGAAGAATATGTATGCGTTTAGTACCACAACATACACTGGGTTTCAATGCACTGTATCCGAAGAAACATCTGAGAAATTCAAGGGTATATTGTTACTGCTGAAATACCTTTTTATTTCCTCCATGCTATAAGATGCACAGTTTCGATGTTCATAGACATTATTCTGGTTCTAACAAGTTGATGTTTTATATCACCTTTGTAGGCTTACCTGGTGTTCTATGGGTCTTGCCTGATTCATATATCGATGTTAAGAACAAGGATTATGGAGGTTGGTCATCCTCTTAGATTTCTTTATCATTTAACATATAAGAAGCTGCATCACATTTATTAACATTCTCCATCCACCCCCTTTTTATTGTAATGTTTTAGGAGATAAGTACATAAATGGAGAGATAATTCCTTGCCAGTACCCAACTTATCAACCCAAGCAGCCTAGAACTTCAAAGTTGAAGAGCAAAGCTTATGTAAGAAAGAGAGATGGCCCTCCTGCTGAACAAAGAAGGCCAAAACAAGAAGCAACACCGGAATCTTCTTCCTAATGAACTATGGCAACGTGTTGATCTGCTTCAATTATTAGGTTATTTTATTGGTACATTTCATATATAATTAGTGAGGAAGATGAGCTTAAGATCTGTGCTTCATCAGGCACTCAAGATCTTTAGTCCTGCTGCCACTGAGTGCTGAGTTGTCTTGTCTATCCAGTTTTGTTTTTATTATCTGTTCTTCTAGGTTGCGAATTGGCACGCCTGGGTGCTATTCAATCATTTATAGACTATAACTGGTGCTCATTACTGATCATACATGTCAAACTCTCAAGCTTGTTAGAGGCAGCTTGCCTAGTTTTCAGAACTTTTCTAATTCAACATCTATATTAGGAGGAGCTGCGATCAATTCTGTAGTTAAAGGTGTTTGTTACTGATCATACATGTCAAACTTTGATCTTTGTTTTTATTGATTCGGTGGTTTTGTCTTGAAACCAATCATTTGCACAAGCTTAGTTGTTAGTGGGCAAAAACTCATAATTAACCATGTAATTGATGGTTTTCAAGGAGGAATTCGGGGGTATGCTTTCAATTTCCAACCGAGATTCTTGGGGAGTTAGTTTTATGATATTATTTATAGATTCCTACTGTTAAATTAGGGAGGGAGGGTGGTAACCTTAGAAATAATGTTAGCTTTGTTGATGTTAACCCTCGATGATTAACACTTTTATAATTAGTTTGATCTAAATGTAAATATGTAAATAGTTGAGAACGATATAATAGATTGTCAGTTGGAAGGTTGACGAGTCGAATACTGAATCCGAAGAAATTCGAGACTAAGGATCAAACTAAGAAGGAACGAAGAGAACTGAGCAAGTCAATTAGTTCCACAACAACCAGAGCTGTTTCAAGACAACTCTGAGAAAAGCTCAACTGAGGACCAAGAAAGAAAAGAACACAAAAACAGTTGAAAGCATCCATAATTGAATACTTCTAATCAGTTATGAGAATTATTGCAGCCGACAGTTTTAGGGAGAAGCTAACAGTTGAAAATAACCCTGTAATCATCAAGCTCGGAATTCACTTCTAAACTTAGATTGAGTCAGTTATTAAACTAACAACTAAAATTGAATCCACCTCATCCTAGTCAGCTCACAAACTGCCAAGGAGAATGCAAATACTTTGATACAAGAAACCAAATAAAACAACATTCATCAAAGTGTTAGAACCGGTATAAAGTACATCATCAACATCCACCCCAACGGTCAAAACTTTAAAACAATATAAATATCAGAAGGGACGAGAAGAAAACCTAAAGACAAAACTTCTAAGCTTAAAGGAATAGTCTTCAAACCAAACCCCCCGGCATCTGCACCACTTCAAAGATCATCATCTTCAGAGCAGATTTCGTTAAATCCCCCCAACTCAGACTTATGTCTCAAACCAACAGCCTCGTTCGTGAAGGGACCACGAACCTTCAACCCTGCTGAGGACGTGGAGTGTAATAGATCAGGAGAAGATCAAGTTTCGTCCGATGTCGTTCTGAGTTGCTAACGTGGAATCCAACAGTTGAGAAAATTATTATTGTAATCCGTATTAAATTACTGAAAGCAATAATAATAGTAATTTCCCTTCGGTAGTAGAAGGAAGAGAGGATGTAAGAGCAGTTGGCATCCGAACCTCTATAAATTTTTTGTGTTAGTTTACTGCTTTCTGTTCTTTAATTCTTTCTAACTGACAAATCCATGTATGTTAAACCAATTAAAATAACTGCTCAGCTAACAAAGTTAGTTGAATCACACAAGTTGAAAAGTTAAACTAATTCTCAAAGCTGATATACATTAGTAGTTGGCCAGCTCAACTGACCAACATGTAATCAATCTATTTAATCCGAAACTTGACCATCTTTACGAGTCTCAACTGACCTTTTTAGAGTTAGTTCCACTAAATCGGGCCCTAAGTATAAATTCCACACTTACATCATTTACTTTCAATATATATGAGGTTCAACACTTGATCTCAGAAGTTAACTGACATCTCATCAGTTATCCCTTACTAGATCAAGTGCTAAAGACAACTGATTTAATATCAAACTAGGAAACAGAAACTGTTGAATCGTAAGACTCAACTGGAATCTGGAACCAACAGTTGGTTGTATGCTACACCATCAGTTTAAGGATTGTCACTGCTTAAGATGATGAAATCTAGTGGGCAAGATGAAATTGAGATGCGTTTGGTTTCAACTCCTAACCCAGAAATGGTTGGTGACAAGGATTAGAGAGATTCTGAGCTACTAATCGAATACAAGGACTTACTTGTTTAGGGCTACCTCCACTCCATCCAGGATCAGATTTTATTTGAACACATTTATTTACCCAATAAAAGTCCAATCAATGATTGAACGGATAAGCTCTTCAAAAGTATCACTCCATTGCCATCTATCTTACCTTCTCTCATCGTCCATCCCATCCATATGCCATGACCATACACTACTAAGGATGCGCCCTCTTGCTATTTTCCACATTTTCTATCTCCATAAAGTAATAATGAACTGCGTTGTGCTTCCTCATCTCACAACCAATGAATGAATGGATTCAAACCCGTTAAAATATCGATTTCCACTCGGAACAGATAAATATGTGCATAACAAGTAAAGATGCCATACCATAAAGTAAAGGCTTCTCGTCAAATGCTGAAATATAAAAACCACGCCCTCAATATATGTTCAATTTCAACTTCATGATAGTGACTGCCACAGAAGTTGGATAGTCGGCAAATGGTAATCAGCAATTCATTTAATTATTCATTCCTTCGACAACTTCGTATTCATAGAAGTTCATGATCAGCACAGCATAAAAACAATTTGCTTCGCATCCTTGGTCTTCTTCTGAGAACATCTCCAGATTTGAGGTATTTTCCCCAAATTATGCCGCCCCTTCCCCAAAGCAACACTGACATTTCCTCCACAACCTTTTCATCTGATTTCAGTAGCCATTGATCTGAGGCCTCGTTGGTGGGCCAGTAAGTCTGGAAAACAGCAACTGGTTGCGGCCAGAGCTGCCTCTAGAGCCAGGAAGTCGATCAGCAGCAGTTGGATCAGATACTGATTTTGAGAAGGCCTGGGCAAGCTCAACTGCAGATGCTGCTTTGCCATATCGCAAGGGGGCATCAGTCGGTGCTGGCTTCGCATGCTCATCAATCGGTTTTCGCCAAGTTTCTGGAGATGGAGGCCTGTCCTGTAGCTGCTTTTGTTGTTGATTTCTGTGCTTCTCAGCATCCCTACTATTTTTCCAAATTTCATTCTGCTTGTTCCTCCTCTGGGAATCGCCTCTCTCAACATCTACCTGGATATTTCTCCTATTAGGGTACCTAACAATCCTCTGATCGGTAGGAATACCTTCTGATCGTGCAGATGATCTGTGCATCAATGCATCTGGCTTTTGAGCAACTTCCTTCACCCTTTAAGGTGTAATAAACGGAATAAAACAGTGTCATTTTGATAATTGCTGACAAACATCAACCACGTAGAGACATAATAATATCCAAATGTTTACTATAAGTAGAATAACTGACCTTAATGGAGGTTGACCCTCATAGCTGTTGAAGCCATCTTCAACTCCACGTGCCTTGAGAACCTGGCATCATTATGAGCATGATTAAACTAGCAGGACTAACTAAACTAAAGAAAAGCAACAGCGGCAATAAAAAATACTGATTTGATAGGCCAAGACTCCTTCATATCAAGAGGTTTATAGAGGAGCAAGACCAACTAATTGCATTCTAAGATAAGAAGCATTTTACACTTAAGATCACAGATCATTAGCTGATCTGTATACTAATAAGAAAATTATCAATCCTCGAGTAGTTGAAGATGCCAAATAAAATTCAATGGTGTGCCAACAAATCACTTTTGGCTAGAATTTCAAATGTTGAATCTCAGAAAAGGATAAAATATTCTAAAACAAAACAAACGTGAACTCACCATTTCACGGGGGCGAGCTTCACCAAAAACAGTCCCTCTGGAGTAACAAGATATTGTAGAGTGCATGTCAGAAGATAGAATCTAACTGAAGAGAAAGATGATTTAAAATAGAAAAATGCACTGGAAAGTAAATCTTGTGGTGGAACATAAAGTGAAGCAAGTTTAGAATTATTTCTTTCACAGCAAAATCAGTTCAAATACCCATTTGAGTTTGGACCAAACATGCATTATGTTGGATGTACATTTACACAATGAGCACAGTGAAAATAAACGCTTCAAGTAAACAGTATTTTCGGCTTGATTTATGCTAATAAATAAAGAGGCAAGCTTTCAAACAAAGAAGGATACTAAGGAAACAACTGTAATTCAGTTTGGGCCATCACAATTTAGGATTACTATCCAATTTTGCTGAATTGCTCCTTTTCTGATAGTCATGATCTTCAAGAAACTCAAAATTTGGCTAATAAATATTAAAAGTACATGTAAACCATATAAGAGAGGGTCTTGTGCTACCCTCTCAATATGTGACCCCAGAGGGCAGAGAATATCTTTTGCATTAACTCACCAGATTCATCAATCTCTTTATTTACTAGCAAAAGATTGCTTGAAAATGAGAATCTTATCACAAGGAGAGCTCTGATAATTAAATCTCTCAATAAAAGATTTTGACAAGGAATAGAAATGGAGAACATATATATCTAAAACATAAATGATTAAAAATGTCAAAGTCACTGAACCTTTTGACTTCATTGTTCCCCTCGACTTGCTCAATGGGTTGTGATCGTGGCTTCAAATTCAGTTTTGGGCGCTCAAGAGCTCGATCGCCAACAACAGGAATTTTAGCTCCATGATTCTCCTCCATATAGAGTTGATCACTAGTCTTCTCATATCTCTGAACTCAAAAATGAATAAAGAAACTATGATGCTGAAGCTAAATTTCAAAATATTTAAATAATATTTACAGCCTATCCCACAAATTAACCTGCTTATGATCAGTTGATGATTCTATGCTCTCCAATGGTTTTGATCTTGGAAGTAATTTAAGCTTTGGTCGTTCTGATGATTCTGAAGACAGTGTTGGCTGAGAATCGGTCCCAGCAGGTTTTGCAATGGAGTGAATTGACTGCATACTGTTGGCAGTAGCAGCAGTGTTTCTCACATATGATTCCACACGTGTGGTGGACCTAGCCCTTTCATAGGTTGGAAGGACCTCCTTTCCACCACTATAAATCCCATCTCCAACAGTTATACTTCTTTCAGCATGCATAACCAGACCAATGTCCTGAGAATCAGATTCGCCAACCATATTTAACCTCTTGTGCGTATTTTTACTGAATGCGTTGCTGGAACTATACTCAAACTTTCCATCTGTCACCGGACGTCCAAAGGCTTCAGGATCCTTTTGAGGAATATTTTGTTGTTTTGAATTCCACCGACCAGATGAAACCTTCTCCAGAGCACTGGCATGGGCTAATTTTGTCTCAGCATCTGGAGCTGACCATGCAGCAGATGCAGGCTCTTTCACACTAGGAGGCTCCTTCCTTATTCCCCAGGCATTTGGATGGGATACAGCCACTGTCTGCCCAGCATTGCCACCAACAACCGGATAACTGGATCCATAACTGCGACTACCACTTAAAGTCTGACTGTTGAACTTCGAATTATGAACTTCAACAACCCTCCCTGCATAAGAACTTCCAGTGGAACCAGTTGAAAGCTGAGACACATTAATTGAAGGGCTACTGACAACTCTAGCACCATAAGTAGTATTATTTTTCTTATGCTCTGCCGTGAAACTGGGTTGAGCATGAAAGCTCTCATCAGCAACTGTACGGCGAGGGCCTGAAACACCATCCAAAGGCTTGCGCTCATCCTCATCAAAATTGCGACCTATATGGGGACTATGACTTAAAAATGGAGACTTTTCATCAAGGTTCCTAGCTGAGCCAGCAGATGCCGGGCGCAATCGATGTTCAGACCTTCCTGCTGAGTTACCCCATGATATCGGCCGATCCAAAATACTACGGTCGATGGGCTTCACAGTTCTATCAAATGGTACAAATGAGATTGATCAACCCCAGTCGAGGTTGAAGTGTATGCTTCTACATATAATTTCAAAAATGGCACAACTCATATACCATCATGCTTAACAAGATTCAGTCGACCATACCATTATCAGGATTTTAGCATTTCAAAGATCCAAAAAATAGAGAAATCAACATACTATGGTGAGATCAAACACAAAGCCTCAATTTTGACTACCTAGGAGAAAAATTGAATCTTTCTTCATCAACTATTGATAACTCATACCATAAGATCTATCGCAAGATGATTCACTGTAACAAAGTAATCATATCCGGCTGCTTGAGATAGACACCAAAAATTCCAGGCAGATTTAGAAAATAGAGATACGAAAACACAGTCCAAAAAAATAAATATGGAAAACAACTAAAATGCTAATAAAATTGAGGCGGAACCAGACTTACACGCCGGGCGCAGAGGGGAGATGGAGATCTGAAGGAATGGAGCCGCCGTGAAAATCCTTCAGCGTCATCGTTGCCTTCTTCTTCGACATTTCCCCTCACTTTATTCTCCAACAATATCGAATGACTGAGACTGTAATTATACTTAGGTACTATAAATAGAACGGAAAAAGAAAAGCCCTTCTCCACTTTTGAGAATATGAATGAAGAATCTGTACAAATCGAATCGTAGGGAAAAAAATATAAAAAAGGAGAAGACAATAAACAATCCGGCGATAGATATAACAGTCGGGAAATAAATGAAGAGGGATCAAATTTATGAAATCAATAGGAGGAGGAGAACGAAGGGGGAAAAGCTTTGGAATTTAGGGAAGGGTTCGGGAAATCGCGTTGCCTCTAAATCGAGTGAAGCCGCTTCTGGGTGTTGTCCATTTGGCCAGTAGTTTTTCCCCCCAAAAATCCGCATTTCCTCCTCTATTTTACCGTGTTGTACATAAATGGTGTAAGCTGCCGCAACACACATTGCACAATTTGCACCCATTTTCCTTGTTTATTCATACATTGATTTATAATATATCTAACATTCCTAGGACTGTCGGTGTAAATGTAACAATAATCTCTAATTTTCCAAACACAAACATTTATCCAAATCAAAGCTGTAAAGGGATGATTAAACATGGTCTCGTCGTGTCTCTCCATCTTCAACCGTAAAACCCTCTCCATTCTAATTAGTCACGCCGCGGTTCCGGTTCCGCGGTTCCGGAAATCTAGAACCGGAACCGGACCGGCCAATTAAGCTCGCGGTTTCGGTTTCGAACCGGGAACCGCCGGTTCCGGTTCCAGCCGGTTCAGATTAGAACCGGCAGTTCTCGGTATTTTTTTTTTTTGATAAATAAAGTATTTAAATAAAATACAAAGTTGTAAAAAAAATTAAAATTTGCATTTATTGAATGTTACGAAATATGAAATGAAATTGCATTCCAAATTACAAAGTAGTAAAGTATTCAAATGACAACTGTTTGTGAAAAGATAGCATAAATGTTGCTAATACAATT
>AYJT01026945.1:0-21561 GCA_001278415.1 Ocimum tenuiflorum | reverse complement strand
TATCGGGATTTCTAGCCGGAACTGCTGGTCCAGTGTGCACCGGCCCCTTTGATGTCGTGAAAACGAGGCTCATGGCTCAGAGCAGAATGGGCGAGCTGAAATACAGAGGTATGTTTCATGCTATCAAAACAATACGTGCAGAGGAAGGAATTCGTGCTTTGTGGAAAGGATTGTTGCCCCGGTTGATGAGGATACCGCCGGGGCAGGCCATTATGTGGGCTGTGGCTGATCAAATAACTGGCTTTTATGAGAAGAGATACCTTTATAATGCACCCTTATAGGTTTCTTCATTTTTTTTTGCCCTGAATTATTCCTTCTAGGTTTCAGAACTGAAGAGTGATTTTGCTGGAAGATTGGCTTGTTTGAGTTTAGCTTTGAACTAGCTCATTTTGTAGGCTAGTTCTCAATATGACATTTTTGCATATATGATTTAAGCATGCTTAGGAAAGGATTAGTATTGTTTATGATGCATTGAAGTTTGTTGAAATTTTAATAAATGGGGTGCTGTGTTTGCCATAAATTTTTGAATTTTGTCCTTCTTTTTTGAAAAAAAATTATTATATCTATGTATTGATTGTCTAGTTCATGTTTGTCATTTAATGGCGAGTAGGCAAGATATGTATTACCACATAATATACTAATTAGATTAGTTTAAGATATATTAATAAAAATAGTATTTATTGTATTGATTAACTAATTATTGGGACGATGTCTACACTTTAGAATAAGTGGTCATTATGGTGTCTCCAACAATTCACATTATAATTTAGATGCACGCTTAACGTATTGTTGTATTCGGATACAAATATGGATTCATATATACACGAGTCTTTTCATGAATTTTTAACATTCTTGACTTGATATCGTGAATTTGATTTTGTTGCGTTTAACTAAACACGTGTACACCATAGCGATTTTTTTGAAGAGCATAGTTGAAATTGATGGTCTGAGATCCTCTAATCCCCAAATGGTGCTTCACTCTCTATTCCACTTTCAAAATTTTATAATTTTTATTAAATCTCTTTGTAAAATAATAATTTAGGATAATTTTAGAAGTTCAACAAGATTTTTACTCCACCAAATTAAGGTATATAATAATTCTAGTATTTAACTTTTAGTTAATATTCATTATTGAAGTTGATTAATTCATAATTTTATTTTCTGATTTTTTAAAATTCAAATTTTTGTTTATAAATACTAATTAGAGTGTATTATACTATAATTAATTTTTATTTTTATGATATTTCTTATAAAAATTAATATATTTAATTGTGGAATAAAAAGTTGAGCACCAATAAAAAATAGAGGATTTGAAACCGAAATTAATATGTTTGGATTTTTCATAAAAATGTACAATTTTGTATTACATATAACGACGTCATTTCATTAAGTCAAAACAATGATGTTTTGATATGCTGTGATGTATTAAATACCACATATAGAACACATGGAATTCAATATGGATGCAATGATAGAACTGCATGATAAAACCATGATAATCGATCAAGGCCAGTCATGTGTTGCAATTTCACGAGCCACGTGTCGTATGTTCTTAAAATTTTAACTTGTAAATCCAACGATATTAAAGAGTCATCTATTGTGTATAAACAATCCTTTCGAAATTTATAAAGTGAAGTTCAATTTTCTTGAGATGCACTTTTTATGCACACAATCATTATACTTTTTATGCACACAATCATTATAATGTAATATATCTGCACTTTTATTCGATTTTTCGGTTACACCAGAATAAGATTTTCAAATCCACAACTCGAAATGTTTCCCTTTTAATAATTTGAGTGATCCGAATAAGCACTCATTAACCAAATAATTCAAACTGATATACCCAAAGTAATATGATTGGGTTGGATAAAATGGTTTGACCATTAATAAACACCCCTAGTTGTAGCAACTACAACTCATTTTCAACAACCGTGTGTTGACGAGTCAAGTCGACTATATTTATTAAGCGCCATCATCGTATCATATTAAGCGGCACACCCATTCAAAACAATCTGAAGGTAGTTTTTGCATTATATTTGACTTTATTTATAGGTGAGGCATTTTGTTTACAAATTCAAATGAGAGGCATAAGCAAACTGAATACTTACAAATGTCTCTTTCTTTCACTCTAGGAGCTATGGGCTTTGTTTGAATTCTGGGTTGCTAGGCACCAAGAATGAGTTATCCATTCTGCCTCCAGCTTGTTGTTTGTTGAATTACTTTGGCTTCTATTGATTTTCTTTATTCTATTCACATTTTTTAGTCACAAATGCATTTGTTTTTCATTAAAAAAATTGCGTTTATATCAAAACCGTTATAGGTACATTTAAGATGTATCTCTCTGTGCATTCCCCTCTTTTTTTTGAAAGACTAAAAGAATCCCTTCTTTTTTCTTTTGATATTTCCGGATTGATTAAACTTATTTTTAGAAATTGGCTTTAAAGAAAAGTACAAGGAACCCATCCGACAAGGAAGACAAGAAAATGCTTCCGATGTGGATATGAGATCCGGGTTATCTGTTGTAAGGGTAAGTGATTCCTTGTAGTCGGACTACAGGTCTATTTTTGGTGATTAAAATGCCCTAATACATGATGCATCCTCTTGATTCACAAGAATTCTTACTTTAATTTATGAAAACAAATAATGGATTTTCCATGTTGTGAAAGTTATTTTCCATGAGAATATGTTAGTTCTTTTTTTTTTTTTTTTTATAACAATTTAGTCTGTGATGAAATATGTTATGCCAAGTGCAATTTGTTGTTAGTACTAATGACATCTCATGATGATATGATATGAAAGAACACATTGAGCCGTATTTCTAAGAAGAACGAAGAAGGGCGTAACTTAGTGATTATCATCTCCTGAAGAAGGACGAACTAGTTGTATGGCTATGTTTAACACAATGTCAGGTGCTGATCATTTAAATTCTTCTGCAAATTAGTCTCTTTTATCATGGAAAAAAATTATTAATAGAGTGCTTCCTACCGTTTATTTTTCATGAATTTAGTGCATACTTTATATAGCTATGTTGAAAACTTCAATGGTTGAGGTTAGCAAATTTGGTCGGCCCCTCACTCTTCCTCTAATTATGGTAATGTAGTCTTTGCTGTCAACAAAAACATTGTTGCTATCAAGCAATATATATGTGTTATGTTCAGCTCTTATCCGTTCCAAAATGACAAAATCTAGCTGCATTGTTGTATATAGAAGATGATGTTACACTCCACATTAAGATGTATTAGGAAAAGATTTGATTATTTAATGGTATTTATTGTTTTATTTTAGAGTAGCATCAATCTTTTAGTCTCTACATATTAATATAGGATTTTTTTATGCATTATGGAATATTGGACGGACTTTGTGTATAAGATATATTTGGAGTCGGTGAGGAGTCAAATGAATACATCGCTGTAAAATAAAAACGCTCGACTCATATCAACAAGCTTTTTTTTAACACTGAATTAACTGCAATCCACCTGGACTATGCATTCTATCCATAAATATGATAAGTCTCTCGTTTTAAATTAATTATTGTGGTAATACAATTTGATTGATTTACAAATGTGCAGGAGAACTCCTTTTATAGACAACTTAAGACCATTTGTTGGAAGTTTTACGAGAATGTACAAATATTCATAACCTTTTAAGAGTATCACAACCTTTGATAGAGTTCCATGCCCTTTTATTATATTCCATAAGGTTTTGTGACCTTCTATCATGTCCACCTTGTTACGTAAGGTTCGCAACATTCTATCATCTTTCATGCTCTTTCATAATGTTCTTGATCATCTTTAGAATCTACGTACTTGTCAAGGTTGGTTCGAGCACTAGAATACAAGTTTCTGCAAGTATGTCTGGAGATATTCCAATAATTTTCAGATTTTGACTATATTGAAATTTTATTTTGAACTTTTTGGAATTTGAATTTTTTTTTTTTTTACTTTCGATAACTGACGTGAAAATTGGAAAAAAAATAATAAACAAAAATTCATTTGAAAATGCCAAAATGGCATTATTTTTTTTTTTTGAAAAAACAAAAATAGCATATTTAGTTAAACTATTTTTGAACTATAAATGTAACGCGAAATATAATTTTTTGTAAAAAATATAGTCAAATTTATTCTATTTATTATAGTAAATGAAGATAGGCCAGCACTATAGCTAAGGCGGCAATTTGGCCGTCCAAATCAGCCAAACCCACACTATTTTTGCAGAAATCGGTGACTAATGGGCGTCCTCATCATTCAGCGATGAGGTTGATATCATTATTTCTAATATTTGTTTTTTGTCGATTAATGCTTGCAGGAAGAATGGTATTATATTTCATGCCACAAAAAGTCAACTAAACATGGTGTTTAGTTGACCCCCTGCATTTGAGTGTAGTTGGATTATTCTAATTTGATTTGGTTTTAATATTCTATCATAATTTGAACATTCCGGTCCCCACATCTACTCAGACATTGATCTGAAATTTGAATGGTCTGACCTTGTATGTTATGTTGTTGATATCTACGCAATGGTAACAGCTCATCTTCCATTAATGAAATAAGACAAAATTTCATCCATCCAAAATTTAAATACGCATTCACAATGTTATGAATTCGCACATTATATTATAAACTCTTTATCACTATATTACGGTGGTGGAATGGGAAAATAAAATTTATTCATCTCTAACTTGTTTTTTTTTTTTTTAATCTTTGATGTATTTTCCTCTCTTTTTAAAAATTCTTTAAAACCTTAACTCACTCGATTTAAATTATTTTTCATATATCATATAACTCAGATAATTCTAATATGTCCCTAGCCCCAATTAATTGCAATTTAGTATTAACAACGCTAAAAGACTTTCAATGGAAATAATTGATTCACATTAACATGTAATGTAAGTTATTTTATGTTTCATACTTAATTCCCAGTGACTGTGACTGTCGTGTTTCTTGGATTATTTGATTATGTAACATTTATGTTTAATTGGATGAACCCATTCTCAAGCATGAAATTCAGTAATGAATAATTTTTTTTCCAAAATCATATATAATGTGTGGAGAATGAAACTTATGATTATCAAATTAGGGATCTCTTTGTCCTCTAAACTTAACATAAATAAAAGTATAAGTTCAGTTATTTATAAATTACAAAAATACAAAAATAGTAAAAAAATTTTATAATCCAAATTATATGTTAATTCTTTCACCTAAAAAAGTTAATAATCATCATTCTACTTTTAACTACATATATATGTAAATATATTTGTGTCAACTTTATAAGAATAAAAACTAATATATATTTAGGAGAAATACATTTCGGTCTATTATTGTGCAAAAAGTTGCACTTTTCCTACATTGCTTTCATTAGTTAAAAATTTAAATTTTACTTCTTAAGAATTACTATTAAGTGAACGATTAAAGATATTATAGAAATGGAAAACAATACAATTCTATTGACTAATTTGACCGCGCAACGCGCGGGGTCTAATATTAGTTAAATTAAATCATTAATTATAACTCGCCTTATTTACTCGAAAAATATAATATAAATAAATAAAAAGTAATGTTGATACTGATGAAACACAATTATTATACAATATATTTTATCATGCATCAAATCTCAAATACAGAGTTTTACTAGTCACGACAATGATCATGACGATGGAAGCGATTGGGGTAGAAGTGGAAAGACAACGACTGCAGTGAAACCACTGCCGACAACATATGAGTTCTTAAGGGCCCATTTGAGATATGCAGAGGAAATTTGTCCGATAATTATGTTTTCAACATGGGTGATTACATTACTTTTTTCTTTTTCCAACAAAACATTATTTTTCGGAACAATAATCGAAGTTAGATTTGATCAAAATAATTTAGCATGAACATATATTTTAAAAAAAAACAGCTTGAGTTGGATTTGTTGATTTGACATTTTCAAGTTTGATTTCTTTTTTTTTTAATTTCTATATTAGTTGTCGAAAATCTCTATAAATTTTGCGCAGTCTAAAAAGAGATCCAACATTTTTAACGAGATTAATTTATTATAATATTTGTTGAAATTTATTTTTTAAATAATATAATATTAAACATAAAAACAAATCATCAAATTACAGTTATATGCTTTGAACATAATTTTATGTTTGACAAGACTTTAAAATCACTGAAGATAAATAAGAAATTGAAAAAAAAAAAATTATGCCATCCATATTGGCAATGTCACTCTTTGAAACGTGTGGCACCAATCCACCATATATAATAGAGCTTGATCATGAGCAATCATGTAAGTAGTATAGAGTGTTCCTTAGTATTGAAATTCGTTTGAGCTTGAGGAATTGATAACCGTTTTGAAATTAAATTACACTTACAATTATTTCTCTCTAAACAATAACTGTTTTAGTTGGAAAAAATATAAATTTCCAAATATACTTACAGCGGAAAAAGAAATTGCTAAAAACAAAAAGGAAACCCAATTTCGCATAGTTGTAAGTTGTAACGCATTATATATAAACTGAATTGCACACGTCACTGCCCAAACCCTTCCCCCACACTAAACCCTAATTCTGTACTGTTTGGAGATTCTGAGATTATCAATTGGTAATTTTTCTATTTCAGTTTTTGTACGAATTCCTCAATGATTTTTATCTTTTTTTGTCCTTTCGTTTATCCTCTGTGAAACAGTTTTATTTTGCGTTGCTGCACATTCTCTTTGAAGCTCGAAAACAATGTCGGACGAAGAAAGAGAGGAGCAAGAGTTGGATCTCAGCAATTCTGAAGTAGTCACAAAATATAAAGCCACTGCTGAAATTGTTAACAGTTAGATTCCTTTTCTTGATCTTTGTTAATCGTTGAATTTCTTTTAATTCTGTCATCGTGCTGTCCGGGGTTTTATTGTTTTTTTTTTCCTTCAACTTTTGTTGATTTATGCTTCTGATGAATGCATAAATGTCAATTGAATAAATTCAGAGGCGTTGCAGCTCGTATTGCCTGAATGCAAACCGAATGCCAAGATTGTTGACCTTTGTGAGAAAGCAGATGTTTTCATCAGAGAGTGAGTATTTTCTGGATAAAACTCATAGATATGTTACAATTCTGTGGCTTTGTGCGTTAAAAACATGTGTGAGTTAGGCAAACTGGGAACATGTACAAGAAAGTGAAGAAGAAGATAGAAAGGGGCGTTGCATTCCCAACGTGCATCTCGGTGAATAATACGGTCTGCCATTTTTCGCCATTGGCCGGTGATGAAACTGTTTTGCAAGACGGAGATATTGTGAAAATGTAAGCGTTAGAGGATAGATTTATGAGCATTATTACTAGTGGTTGGCATAATGTTAGTTATGGATAGTAATGCTCTTCTTCTGCAGTGATATGGGGTGTCACATAGATGGCTTTATTGCTGTAGTTGCCCACACCCATGTCATTCAGCAGGGGCCAATCACTGGGAGAGCAGCCGATGTTATCGCTGCTGCAAATACAGCCGCTGAGGTTGCTTTGAGGTTCGTTAGACCTGGAAAAAAGGTAATTCCTTTCCTATCTTTTCCATTTTCATATTGCAAGGTTGGAGGATTGGTACCATTGCAATAGTTGGTTATGCTTGTGAAGTGATTTATGGTTAGGAGTTCCTACTCTATGTAAGAAGTCAGTATTGGACTTGGTACTTGGTAATGTAATAGCTTGTGGTTTCCCACAAACCATTTCTTTTGTTGCGTATTAATATTTTCGGAAGGCCTATTAAGTTGCCTGATTTGTGTTGCACTAGAACCCCACCAAAAATTATGCAAAAAAAGCTGTCTCATGGCCTGTAGGAGTAGTTTCTATCAAAAGGTAAACATGATTCTCTATATGATCATAGTCATGAGTGATGGAGCTTGAATCCAGTGAAGTTCTTTGTAGTCATAGTTACACTGATAGAGATATCATGTTTTCCCCTCGAATCTCGATTTATTTTGGCAATCATATTTTGGGGTATCTTGCCCTGTATTAGCTTGGTGTCTGCCAGGATCATATCTTCAAGCATTTTGGTGCCTTCTGTTCTGCTTGAGAACCTGCAATTTCAAGTGATTTTTAGTTGCCCTAGATTGAGAGTAGTGACTTCATGATCAGTCAATGGATGCTTCTTCAAAGCTAGATTTTGAAGATCCATTTTCCTTCAAATGTTTTAACAATTTTTTTGCCACATGAGAAATGTGCATATTTTTCATGCAAACATCAACCTTGTTTTGAAAATGCAATACTTAATGATAATGTAAATGCCATGGGAAACAAATACTTATGTTTGGTGAATGAGTACAAAGTTTGCAAATCAACTTGTTTGAGTTGGTTGACTGTTCAATAATTCATGAATTTTTGCTATTGGTAGAATAAAGATGTCAGCGAGGCAGTTCAAAAAGTTGCTGCTGCTTATGACTGCAAGATTGTTGAAGGAGTTCTTAGTCATCAAATGAAGCAATTCGTAATTGATGGTAACAAGGTTGTATTAAGTGTCCCAGGCCCTGATACCAGAGTTGACGAAGCTGAATTTGAAGAAAACGAGGTGTATGCCATTGACATTGTTACAAGTACTGGTGAAGGCAAGGTAATTACTTTGCTTTATGTCCGTTTCACTTATTATTTCACTAATCAATTCTTTTTCCCCAATGCTCATCATCAAATATTACATTGAAATTACAGCCAAAATTGCTTGATGAGAAACAAACAACTATATATAAAAGGGCAGTTGACAAGAACTATCTCCTGAAGATGAAAGCATCTCGGTTCATATTCAGTGAAATAAGCCAGAAGTTCCCCATCATGCCGTTCTCTGCAAGGTTTGTGATGTAGTGCAAACTATTGCAGCTTTTAGCAAAGATAATGAGAATATTATATGCACGTCATATGTTATATATATTATATGTAGATCTACTATATACGGTAATATTTATAGTAGACTTGTAGTGGTTGTAATCATATGGATTTGGCTAGAAAGTAAGGTTAAAATGAATTATTCATTACAAGACCAGCCTTAATTTTCTTTTTATTGAGACAATCCTTGTTAAGATAAACAAACAAAATTCACTTCATTGACATATAACATACACGAACACTTACCGATACCAATTTGACAACAAAATCTTTTGAATGAATGTGTCATACAGGGCTTTGGAAGAGAAGCGTGTTCGTTTGGGTCTAGTAGAATGTGTAAATCATGAACTCTTGCAGCCATATCCCGTGCTTCACGAGAGGCCCGGTATGTACTATATAATATTAGTCTCAAAAGGTTGTGGTAGTTTATATTATGTACTTATGTCCCAATGTGTAATGCAGGTGATTTAGTCGCACACATCAAGTTCACTGTTTTACTCATGCCAAATGGGTCGGATCGAATCACCTCCCATCCCCTACAGGAGCTGCAACCCACAAAAACAGTTGATGATCCTGAAATCAAAGCCTGGTTAGCGTTGGGCACAAAGTCGAAAAAGAAAGGTGGAGGGAGGAAGAAGAAAGGTTAGTTTGTGAAACTCTCATCCAATAGATCCACATTTATTCATGGTGATGAGAGTAAAACTTATTTGCAGCTGTGAAAGGGGACAAATCAGAGAGTACAGCCGAAGCGGATGGCGCAGCTTCCCAAGAATGAGAAAATTCGTTGGCTTTGTTGTGTACATTGTCAATGCAATTTTGGTAGTCTCCCTCCTTGTATTTGATGGATTTTGTGAAATGTCGATCTATGATTTTGAGACTTGCATGCGTCTTAGTTTGTGCACTGCTTTGTGGATCCCGTTTGTGAAACCATTGTTCTGTGTCAAAGCGAAGGTTAAAACTCATCTTTATCATCTGATACCCATTTTGTTGTAGACGAACCGATTGGAAGGATATATCCACCTCCTACCATTTCAACTACATTCCGTTGCTGAGTTTCCCCTATGCCTGATCTATAATCATTAAGCCATCTTTGTGGCCTTTTTAGCATCCTAGTCTAGTGTTGAAACTTTTTACTAAGGTCTTTTGTCTCACGGTAGCTTTCTCCAGTCTCCTTTCAAATCTTTTCTTATTAGATTAATCAAATATGCTATATAGTTAGGTCAACTAATGAACTGAGATATACGTGATTGTTGACTTTGTATAAATTTTATGTTTTTATGCTTTAGTTAGGAATATGTATAAGAAGAATTGATTAATTTTGGCAGTACATGATACTTTATACGACAAAAAAATTAATTTATTAGCTCGAAACTTGAATCGAGCATGGTACCTAGACCGTTTAATTTTGCATCACCGACGCTATAAGTCTCACATGAAGCTTTAAAAAATTGAAACTCAATATTACAGACCTTGTATAAAATCTATCTTTTTAAGGGGACTTGCGTAAGAATCAAAACTCATTCAGTTTTTCAGAAAAAAGGAGTAAAAGAACAAAAAACAGTTCACTGATAATCACTTTATGCGAAAACATGCACCACATTTACCGACACTGAACGCTCGTCTACCCTAGGAGGTGTTTATAAAGATGATAATTGTCATCAAGTATTACAGATAAAAAGACGTGCAGCGTTCGATAAACCAAGTACGAAAATTATAGTCTCAAGATTTCAATTAAATTTACTCACCAGTCGCGTATAAAAAAACCTAAAAATAAAAAACCAATGAAAACTTTGATACTGAGCTCTTTAAAGGGCACTCATGTTGGAGGAAAAAAACAAATTGTACACAAACTCTCTCCCGTACCCACACATGAAGAAATACCGGCTGCAGCAGACCTCATATACCTCAAACTCTCTCTCTCTCTCTCTCTCACCCTTATGCCCCAAAAAACCATGACATGAAGGGATGATCATCACACTATTTACAGTGTGGTTGTGCGCAACGCTTGACAAAAATACCACCATGGGTTCCATGCTGGAACTGATTTAACAACGAAAGAAAACCAAAGAATTCAAGAAACGACAATCAGCCTTCAATTTCACCTGTCGAAAGAGATTCAAGAATTTGAATGGTATATGAATGGAAACCAGTGTATTCAGATGCGTTTGTTGTTTACCTTTCAGAGATCCATAGGAATATAATGAACCTCTAGATCACAAAATTGTGTTTCAGCTGCAGGCTTGGAGAAGGACGCTTAGTTTATGGCATATTTAACGCGCGTTTCAGTTGTGAGAATGAGGAAGGATGCATTTTAGACATGGTAGTGTTGAACAATTCACCGTGGAGGGCAGCACAAGTCTGGAGGTTGTCCTTCAGTGAATTTTCCAGTGGGATTTGGTTTATTGGGTCGGAGTATTTGATCTGGAAATGGAAATATAAATTTATCAACAAAACATTATTTTGAACCTCAGTAAGATTTAGTGGTGGAGACTCATGTATAAAGACTCCAATGAGAGGACTAAAGTTTGATCCCCACTCCCCCTCCCCAAACTAAAAAAGAATATGAATCAATAAATAAATAAAAAGACCTTCATAAGATTTTAAGACAAGTACCTGCCGCCTCCGTAACTCTTTGCTAGGGACCTCCAGCTTGCTAGATTGCATATTGTCGCCGCTAACAAGACATCATTGCGAAAATAATCAAATCATTATACAATGACATTGAGAAAATTAACCATGGATTAATGTCGGCTTTGATTCAAACCTTGATTCTTCTTCTGTAAACTCCTCGGTTCCACCCAGTATCACACTTGTGCACACACTATCAGGAACAAAAACATAGCAAACGAAATGAAAACTTGTGCCCATAGTAGATTTGCAATATACAAATCAAGGTCATGTACATTAATTACCTAAGAATCTGCTCAAGTTTATCAAGTACTTGAGACATTCTCAATGTCAGAATTATAGAAAGGGCTAGAGCGAATGTCTTTCTTTGTGTGGAAATTACATTGTCAACCTACAACACCAAAAAAGAATAAGTTAAGATTTTCCACAAGTGAAATTTATAAGAACATCGGGATTTGTTGAAATTCCAATAAAAACAGACACTTGCGTAGAGGCATGGCCAGCATAAATCACAGATAGCTAAAGTTTCACATACTAGAGAGGCACAAACGGGGACCAAGAAAATTGTCAAGTTAGGAGCTGGTTCAACCAGGATGGCGGCGACAGTAAAGTAGAGGGACAGAATATTTGTTGATAACAGGGTAAAATTGTTCATTTGTTTAATTAGAGGTGAAGGAGAAAGAAACAGACGAAATAATGATATAAACTACTTCTAACCTTATCGAGCCATACGTCGACTAGGCAAAGAAGTATACTTTCTTCATTTGAGAACCCAGCCTTTTGAAGATGTGCTAACAATGATGGATCTGATGTGAGTTGTGCAAGAAAATTAGTATTCATCACCAAAATCCTTGCGAGTATGGCGGCGGATGATGTTTTTACTGCTGTCTTAGAAGGATCGTGATCATCTCCCCCGGTAAGGCATATAATAATTAGTTTCTAGAAGGAAAAGTTGGTGAAGCATATTTAAAAACCTTCAGTAAACCTTAGAAATGAATACAAGAAAGTATACAGTGTTGTATGGGTGAATAGAGAATTACCTGCACGGTGGTGCTGATTAACTGGGGCACTTCGGCAGGAAAACACTGCATTGTAAAGTAAACAAATTATTTTTACACACAAGATAAAAAGCATCCAAAAGCAACTTATTTCAGTGCAAAAGACAAAGCAAGCACCACACAGCGTAGATTATTCTGAAGGGGGAAAAAAAACAGAGAGAGAGAGAGAGAGAGAACAGAGTATTGCTTTGTCAAGTAAAGCTTTAGTATTGCAGTATTTGAGCTGAAGACATACCTGAACCAAAACATCCACGAGTGGAAGAATTGAAAGCAGCCCTTTATCATTGACATTACCAATAACCAGGTCAAGCAATTTCGCAAGTGTCTGAGCATGCATATTGAGGAACTCTAAACCGCCAAGAACTATGTAGCCTTCAACAATGCTGGCTGCTACCTACATATAAAGTCGGATATCACACCATTGTTATTGCAGCAAAGCAAGAATATGCAACCACGAAAGAGAAACAGAGAGAGAGAAATTATCTGTACTTTCAAGTAATCAAAACTTCTATCCAAGATTTCCACCAAACATGGGAAAAAACCCAACAGCTGAGGCACCATTGAGGAGGCATGAGTAAGGGTAGCCTCCCATAACTGTCCAAAGGACATAGAAGAAATAAAAATTTCAAATGCTAAAGATTATATATAAATTTTACATACATTCCCATGCTTATTGAACTACGGACCTGCATGCTGTCTTCCAGAAGTTCGTCAGGACTATTAGCATTAAGGACGCTTTGTAAGATGGGCAACAACGTGTTGTAACAGATGGATGACTGATAACCTAGTGCAGTTACAAAGTTCTTCAGGGCTGTGAGAAGCTGAATCTGCAGAAGGCTTTCACCAGAAGATTCTTCCCAAGCCTGAGATGATATATAATCAATATGAAGAAATATAACATGTTAGGCAAAAGAGATAAAAGACAAACCACTCTACCAAAATGTACAGTATTCTTCTAACGCTAGGAGTCAAATTTAATTTAACAGATCTATAGAAGGTCAGTTTTATGCCCACAGGAAAAAAAAGGGGAGTACCTTCTGGAAAAACTGCACCAACTTGTTTGCATAAGGAATAACTTCAGTGATGCGTCCAATGAGACTAGATATTGTATTTAATACTTGAACCTGGATATTGGATTTAAATGAGAACTTGGTAAAACAAGTAACGCAGTCAAGATACAATAAAAAGATAAAATAAAAACAGCAAAAATACTAGATAGATATGTGCGACGAGGCCTGCGACATAAAATCAACATGTCTCCCAACTTACCACATTCAACTTTAGTGACAATTTTTCAGATAATACTCATGAAGCACTACACTAAAACATCAACCAATCTAAATCGATTACAAAAAAATTATTTGACTAGCTCATTTATGAATATCTAAACATCCAGCATCTCTGACAGGGAAGAGGAAAGTGGCTGAGTTCTCCACTGCTATATTTAAAGTACAGCAGTTCAGATAATGCATTAATTCATAAATGCTTGTGTTATTTGAGAAATGGTGAAACCAAGGGAGATGCATTATCTCAAGTGGTCTATCTTAGAAAAAACACGAAAGAAGTAATTAGGAATTTAGGATACGAGAAGAAACATTATGAATTAGCATTTCCACCAAACAGGCACAAATAATTTACTTCTGGTGCATATCAGAAAAATTCATTTTTATAAAAAGAAACCAAGTCTAATACAAAATCAGATTATGGTAAATGCAAAAAGAATAAGAATTAATAAAAGAAATAGCTGTGCTGGTCCTTACAGTTTGACAACTATAGAAACCGCACAGCCATTCAACATTATCAATCCAGGCAGAAAACATGGAAAATAAGAGCGCCTGACTTACTTTTGAATCAAACTCTTGTACTTCTTCCACCAGATGGAAACACGAGTCCCAACATACTGGAAGAAGATCTGAAAAGTCTTGCTCGGAGAAATTTGCATCTTCAATATGGAAATACAGAGATCGTGATGTGGCCAGCTGAAACAAAAGGTCAAATGTCAACAAAAACAAGGAAAACTGAAAACCCCAGAAACAGATATAAGCATCATACCCTGACACACAAGTCTCCCTCCTGAAGCAATTTTACTAAAGCACAATATACTGGCCGTCTAGTGTCATCTTTAATCTGTACAGGAACATTCAGGGGACCACTGTCACGAAACTAGCTTTAATGAAAGAAGTACATCTCAATTAGAGCATCAAATTTCAAAGTAACACACACAAAACCCTGCACAACCCCCATTGCATATGTCATCCAACATAAAGCATCAGAAGTCATCCAGAAAGCTCACGTGTATTGTATTATGTGTAGATTCTTGCTGGCTAATTATTAGCATGATAGAATTATCATCTGTCGCGGGTTTAGCCTCACTCATGACGAACCAAATGTTGGGCAAACATTTTAGATATCTTTTTTTTGCAAAAGATCCCCAACTTATATATTCAGTTATGAAGTACCATTTACGAAAATCCTCACATAATTAATGGTTTAGTCAAATCTGATATGATTTGAGCTTTGAGCCTTCGACCTTAGATCTCAGTCAATCTTAGAAGGAACCAACTCTCGAGACCACACATACAAAATTTGACATATGTTACAGAAGTTCTTTGCATTAGCTATTCAACAGGAAAATACTCAAACAACCAAGACAGCAAGCTGCAAATAAATGTATAAAACAAAGCATGAGATCCGTAATCATTTGCCTCCTCATATCAGTATTTGATCCTATTAATATTTCAGATGAAGCATGTTATGGTTAGAAAAAGAAGTATATGAGACCCAAAAAAAAAAGATAGATCACAATGGTAATGAATCACATGGCTGAACAGCGGGTGCAGATTACCTCTGAGACCCACTGCCCAAGGATCAATGCAACTTTCCTATGGATGATCCGCATGTTTGGATGACTATTTGTGAGTTCAAAAGATAAGGCGCCGTTGAACCTACAATACATAGGAGTGTCAATGGATGTCCAAGAGAAAATCATCCCAAAAGAAAAGAAAAGATCTGGAAGAAAAAGACTCTGCTCTGATGATATAAAGAGCACCACTAATAGAATTCACCAAATCAAATACTGGAAAGAGAGATTTGGCAAAGAAACATGATGAATATTCAAGAAGAGATAATAATGAACACTGCATCATCCGTATAGGCAAGTCAAATTACATGCATCATCAACCAGGTATAGGCATGTTATCAAACAGGACACTGTGAATAAGACAGTCCAGGCTAAGAGAAAAACCAAAGTGGACCGAGTTATTCAATTCAATATTGAATGGTAAACAGGAACCGGTTTGGACCGAGTTTGTATAGCACCCAGTCACCATCATCTCTTGACAGCAATATAAACTGACCATCAGGGCAGCGACTCATTTATTGATTCACATTAGAGCATGTCTGGACCAGCAGGTTATAATTTATGCATTTCCCAGAAAAGAAATTGATTAGTGCTTGTCAAATTCAACATGAAATCCAAACCAAAGTGAAAACAGCAAAGCTCATGTCACTTGAGAAACATTAAATATTTGTATTTTTTAAAAGATGTGTTGGGTACCAAGTGGATATTACAATTAATGTTTCATAATGCCTGTCAAAAGAATAATTTTTTGTATTAGTAGGACGATTCAGCACACCTTGGCTCAATTAGATAACAGTTAACATTTTAAAAGAGAAAGCTCTTACCAGTCTTTAAAGCTCAGATAATTTGAGAGTTCATAGTAAACATATGCTGCAGCACCATAAGCAGCATCCTTGAGGAGTAATTGTGGATTTATTTCACTGACAGAAGAAGGACAGCCATTCATTGCCTCTTGAAGAATTGAAACCACAACTGGACCTAGCAACTACGCCAACAGATACCAAGCAAACACAATCAGTTACAGAGTACAGATATGCAGAGGCTATTAGTAATAAGTCAAATTTACACCATAGAGCGAGAAATTCACTTACTTGACTGTGATTCTCAAACAGTACTAAGTAAAGCGCTTCAGCACATGGCCTTAACCTCTCTGACCACAAAACAGAATCCTGCTCGTGATAAAACAACTCAGGATTCTGGTACCATTCTTCCACGTCACTAGCTGTTAAAACAAAATACCTGCTTACAAAGGAATAACAGTGATCAGAGGAACACAGAATATGACAGAAAGTAAAAGGGAAGAAAGACAAAGAAGTATCTTCCTCTTATATTAAAATCTAGTGGTGTCATGAGGCCCATGACAATCACCAGATTCATTCAATCTCTACAAAAACCATTGAACATGAATCAAAATATTCCAACTGAGCTTCAGAATCCAATATACTATATATTAGCTCTTCTATTCATGGAGATAGACTATAACCTGATATATCTGAGATAACCTACACTTACCTTCTTATCAATATGTTACATAGTAGCACCACTCGCTCACTGGGAAGCAGAGAAGCCAAGAATCCAGCAACTGCACTGGTTACATTTTTCTTGAGATCATGAAGTGAGACCCGGTTGTCATCCATAACACGACCAGTCAAGAATGGTTTGTATTCTTTACATTCTAGGACTGATTTCATCATCACCATACACTGTATCAGAAACTCTTCAAATGCCAATACATCTGGATCAGGGTTTGTTATCTTATTCAAACAGAAATCAACAACAGGCCCAACCACACTTTGATCACCAAATGAGTAAGGATGCCGTTGCTGAAATGCTATTAAAATCTTCATCAATTTGGTACATGCCTTCTTCACGAAATCCCAGAATTTAGGATATTTCTCTTGAAAAGAAGAATCTGCCCAAATTGCAAATCAGAATAAGTTTAAAATACAAACCAGAAACATTTATACAAATAACAAGCACAATCTCTCAGACAAGTCAACCTGGAAATGAAATTGTAGACAGAGTTCAAGTCATTAGGATATTAATTGGAAATGAAAAAAAATTTTAAGCCTGTAGTGAAGAAAGTGCTAAAGTCCATTTTCATAACATGAAGTGAATTCCACAAAATCATTCCTGCAATGTGAAAGGACAAAAACAAAAAACACGACAGCAGTGAAATAGAGCAATCAATGATTAGATGTGGTGCAAGAAGTAAAAGCACAAAAACACCCATCAAAAAGTAAATAACGATATTCTCACAGGAACATTATACACAAAAACCTAAAAGGAGATAAGAAAAATCTTACAGTATGGTAAAACTGACTGAACGCCATTCAGCATAACTGGACAGACCTTCTTGACAGGTTGTACCTCCTAAAAAGGAAATATGACTCCATTTAAACCCCAAATTTGTTATAAACATCAGAGTGGAAAAGGGAAGAAATGGAGAAGCTCAAAATTCAAATGCTGCAACAATATGCTACAGAAGAATCACAAAGAAAAGAGGGGAAGAAAAAAAAAAGTGAAAGAATCTTTACCTGTATAGACTTAGCATCACTTGGAAATCCAGAAACAATGAGCTGACGTATTATCTTTGAACATAGAAACCATCTTTCACAAATTAAATACATATCATCATGATGCAACTCAGAAGCATTTTGGGTTAGCACCAAAAAACCATGCAATATTTTCTGTATGTCAGTCTGCCAAAGGCTCCAGCAGTAATCAAAGAATTGAGAGGCTATCTGCAAACGAGCAAGCAAAAAAGTCTAGTGAAAAAATGACACGTGGGCAAAAGCTACAAGTAAAGATTTAACAATCATGTCCATAATGGCGAGAGGAGTAACGATAAAATTGAATTTAAAGAAAATGAAACTTGTAAATGACAGATCAATTAGCCACTCAAAAATAATTTTATCATAGACACAATGCAACCCACTGAAGCAACATTGGGCATTCCAAAGTATTATGACTAAACTATATTACTCGTAAATGCAAAAACAAATAAATAAACAAATACACAAATAGAGGTAAACCTCTCAGTTCAATCACACAATAAATTTAAAACACGATAAACAAATCTCATCAAAATCCTAAAATCATCAATGGCGGGACCTCTGTATTCTAATGATAATATGCCTATGCTTTTAACAAGAGGCTTCAGCCTGAGTTCTGACTAATGTTTTAGAAAGTGTAAAGTATCATCAACTTGGGAAAACATGAATACTTGAAAAGAAAATAAAGAAAATGGTAATATGTACCTCAGCAAAGGTCCTCTGGTCGGAAGTAAGACGTTTGGTCGACAACTCCTTCAAAATCCGGAATAGAATCAAGAATATTCTATGTGAAGATAATGTATCAGCTGATTGAAGCTGCTGTGCTAACACAGAAAGTAAGTCTGGCCTGTCAGGGAGGTAAAAAGTAAAATTAGTAATCCAGCTGTGAGTGGAGGTTGTATACTATGTAAGGAGGCATATAACTGATAAAGCAACTATAATTTTTATGTTGAACTACGTTGAAAGAGTAAGAACAACATGTTTAAAGCACAACCCAGTTCTACTTGACTAAGCATGTGCTCCTCCAAAATTTGGAATAACGTCTTTAACATCAAGTTTGTGAGCATCACATATTTCTTTTGCTTCAACAAGCAATTTTGAAAAAGTGTCATCTGGTAACAAGCACTTTAAATTCCAAAATTTCATGACCACTACAATCCTCGTTTTGGGGGTCCATTAAATGACACCATTTTTATTTGATTTCCATTGTGATGGAGGATCCATATTATCCTCCACTATTAAAGTCTGATTGTTGTCTGACTTCTTCTTCTTCCTTTTTTGACCACCATGTAGATATTTAGACCCGTAGTCAACATATCTAAACAGAGGTCCTTTTTCACCTCCTATAGGTGCTCATCCCTTAGCCATGCATGCAGCAGATACTGTCCAAATACTGTTGATCGGATCTTCAGATTCTTTTGATTCGTGCAGTGAATTCGTTATTATATATAAGATAAAGCAATGTGGATGATCATTTACTGAATTCTTTAGAGTAACTTCCACGTAGATGAGGCAGACTATCAGAGAAATATACCATTCTTTTGGGTAGTCTATGCGAGCAATTTTCGAAATCAAAACAGCCAGAGTAAGAGCAATCTGCACAATTATCACATATTATAGTATATGAGATTTTCAAGTCAAAACTAGAAGGTTAAAAAGAAAATTCCAATGAAATGTATCAACGAAATTAGATATAAAAACAACATAACAAACATGCTGCAGTTCTCATTTCAGCAGGGATACATTATTATGTCCAATTGAACTGTAAGACAACTATATAAATCAAAATGCATTTGACATTGCATTTACCTGATGATTTTCTTCTCTCAAGTGTGACAATAACTTGTGTCTTAAATGCAATTTCTCTTCATTACTCAGCCCCCTGCAAAGTCATTCCCGCAATCAAAATCTAGAAGTGAGTCTCAATATATGCTGGCTCAAAAAATAAGTCTCAATATAAGCTATCCGAATAAAAAACACTAAGTGATGTTTCTTATTAGATTGCAAAGCTCAAAATCTTTGAAACACCAAATAGAAAAGGTCAGGCAGGAAGTACAAAAATTCTGAAATATAAATAATTCTAGCTATAAGACACGTCTGTCTCCACTTCAAGGAGGGCTTTCATTGATGAGAAGTGCAAAATGTACTGCTATTCTTTCACATTAAGAAAACATGGTCGCACATGTTCACCTTCAGTGATGCTGAAAATCGCAGCTTCAGGAAAAATGCATACCGAGAGAAATGCACTCAAGTGACAATTATACTTATGTCTTAACAAATTACGGTAACACGAAATGGAAGTCCCTAATGTACGGAAACGGAACAAAAGTAGCATGAAATTACTCACGTTGAATCACGCCTGTTCCTCCAATACCGATTGACGCTGTTCTTAAAATAAACAGATGCCATCAATCTCACATCCGTCTGCGACGCTAAATCCTTCGCCGTTATCACCTCCTGCACGTCACCGAAACCCCTCGTCAAACAAATACAATAGCTTCACACTCACAACCAACACACAAACACAACCGCAATCACTTCGATACCATAAGACACGAGCAAAAACCAGGCCTACTCTCCAATTGCGCCAGTGCATCTTCCGCCGGCTTCAGCAAATTTACGTCGCTGCTCACTGAATTCGAGAGCAGCCCGTATAACATCGGCAAGTCCGAAGCAGTGAGCGCCATTTCCTTTCCTCTAAGAGTCTAGAGGAAACGTATTCCGAATAAGAGCTCTTATTGTGCGCAAAAAGTGGAAATGAAGAGCGGTTTTGGATCGAAGGGGTTGACTGGTGAATGTGAAACCGCTGCGGTTTTCAGCGGTATACGACAATCGACCGCTTGAATAATCCGAATTTGGAGGCGGCAAACAGCGGCGTAACGGAGGTTTAGGGTTTTCCGGCGAGGGTTAAGCGGTGGAGGGGGCGGAGGAAGGGCAAAATGAAATTGCTGCTTAAGTTTACGAGCTGGAAGGAGATGAGCTGTAATCATTGTCAGCGGCTTTCTCTTCGGGCCTTTTTATACAGTCACGTTGTAAATAGTTTTATTCGTCGATTTTAATTTCATGTCTCTATTACCTTTTTTATTGTATATAATATATATAATATATAATGGTAGTATTCAAGAGGTAAAGGATTTCATGTGATAAATACTAGTAGATCACAATCGTAGATCAATTGAAATGGACAGGCGTGATTTATCCCGCATTTCATACTTTTGTTATGCATATTTAACACATTTCGTTATGCATCAAAGGTAAATATGTCACAGAATTTTGCACATATCTCTTCCGAATTTTGACAATTCCGTAATCATGGGATATGACATCTTCATTAATATCTTTTCCTTATATAATTTGGAATTATAATTTATACATCATATTGCACCACTTAACAATCAATATACACATATAATAATTTCACATTATCAGCATAAACGTGACTTTCATATCAATATGCATCACATAATATTTCATACATGCACAACACTAAACAATAATTATGTATAACACGAGTACATATAACTGCATAACATATGACACTCTGTATGCACAAGTAAGGTATGCATATCAGCATCACACAACGTATGATATATGCATAACAGTCATTTGTAATGGTGCATAACAGGATT
>AYJT01026849.1:0-10049 GCA_001278415.1 Ocimum tenuiflorum | reverse complement strand
TAATTTATTGATAGACCCACTCTATTTTCTTATAATTGGTTTCTGGGTTGGCTCTATAGCCTTTTATTCAAGAAACCCTAGGCCCAGTAGGAAAAGGCCTCCTAAATCCTCCATAAATATGGGTTTGTGCTTAGAAATTAATATACGATTCACATGACAAAACCATAGAAACCCTAAGGGATAAGAAAATAGGGGGTGCCATTTTTCTTGGAATTTCGGACTTGGAGATTTCGCAATCTGTCATCATCGGACTACGCGAGATCAGGCAGGGGATACAACTCAGAATCTAATTCTAGAGTCAACCTCTACATTCGTGGAGGAAATTTGAGCCAAATTCGTAGGTAAGAATTCTGCAACTTCTGTGTGATGCATTTACAATTTCTAGAAGCATGTTAGACAAATAACTGATGTATGATAAGTTGTGGTATCTGAAATTCAGTCCAGGCGAAACGAATCAAGATTCAATTTTTGCATTCCTACAGAGCCATGATGTCAAGTAGCGGAAAGGCTTCAGACCCGGAGAGCTAGGGTCACGACTGCCATATTTAACCAGAAGAGGTGAGTGATCGGAATTGATGCGGGACAGGTGAAGGACTTTGCCATAGGGCCATTTATAAAGCCAGAGGTGATTGCAAAGGAATCTATCCAGCTTTTGTGAGAGATTATCCCGGCTCCAAGTGAAACGTGGTCCATCCGTGCGCACTTCCATAAGACTACTATCTGCAACCCATCTTTGAAACAAACGACATACAATGGAATGCTTGTTAGCACCCCCACTTCGGTCCATCTCACTTAAGAGACAGTTGAAATCGCCCGCAATTATCCAGGGGTCATGTGTACGGGAAGAAATTAGCCCTAACTCCTGCCAAAGATGTCTTCTTTTACTATACTGAGGACTTGCGTAAATGAAGGTAACCCAGGAGACTGAGTTATTCACCATCAATTTGGCGTGAATGAACTATTTACTCCATTTTGTTATTGTGATGTTAATTACATTCTTCCACAGAATCCATAATCCTCCCGAGAAACCATCTGCTTCCACTCGAAAGGAGAATTCAAATCTGCTTCTCTTGATAAACAAAACTGCTTTCCTACCACTTATACCCAGCTCACAAAGAAACATAATTTGTGGTCTATACTGGTGCTGCAACCTAGCAAAAGTACGGCGAAATCGACGAGACCCTGCTCCTTGAACATTCCACGAGAAAATATCCATAAAAAAGAGAAAATAAAGAAAAATAAGACCTTAGAATCAATAGGCTCCCTAAGAGTAGCTCAGATCGTACTAGGAACGTTGGAGGGTAAGTCTTCCTCCTCCATATCCATAACATTTCTAATTTCAGAAGAGTCCGGGAAGTTATCAAGCGGCTTTTTCTGGAAAATGGGGCTTGATATCTGTCCCAGTATATCATCCATAGGAGGGTTATCATCCTTCATCTCTTCATCATTCACATCATCCCAAGAGTTATCATGGAAACTCTCATCTCTCATTATAGCCACTTGGTGTTTGTTCGGGTCAAGGCCAGCTCCTACCAAAAATATCAAAGGTGTGTTCTCATCTCGGTCTAATGCACGGGGCATATTCAACGTGGATTGTGCTCCCTTCGAGGTGTTGCTAATCAGGGGTTTTTCCACATTAGCTCCCACCAATGTTGTTTTTTTGGTTTTATTTTTTCTTTTCGAAGGCCCAGTAGTGATTTTGCATTGACCCACATTAATATTATTTTTTCCCGCGAGGCCGACCTGGGTGGCCTCCAATTGGTTTAAAGCCCTAGGAGCAGAGGACCGAATTCCACTTTCATGATTGCGAATCACAGATCCCGTGAAATCCTCAGAAGATATTCCTTCCTCTTTTAATGCTTGAAATTTGGAGCCGAATCCGGGATTTCTTGGGGAATCTAAAATTGCCGCCATGTTCTCATTCGGAACCCTACCTTTCCTAATAGGTTTTCTAGCAGCTTTCTGCACAACCATCCAAGGTCCAATCCCCAACCTTCTCCAGCCACCGTGGGTTTATTCGGAGTCTTGTTCATGTTCCCGTAGTTTTTGTCAACAGTACCCTCCTCATTGGTCGCGGTCACCTTGGTGGGGCACGAGGGGCTAAGGTGGCCGTACATACCACATGAAAAACAAATATTCGGAAAGTATTCGTATTCAACTGGTTAGTTCTTCCCCCTGATAGTAAATTCTGCGCACAAAGGCCTAGCAAGATCAATTTCAACGGCAAGCCTAGCGAATTTTCCACGCGACAACTTCGTCATTTGGTAGTCAATCTTCAGGACTCTTCCAATTATCGAACCAATCTTCCAAAAAATCCTATTCTGGTAGTAGTGGACGGGTAGGCCGGGAAGCCGGATCCATGCAATGATCTTTTTAATAGACTCTGAATGGACATCCAAATCATCCTTCCATAGTTGGACATGGAGATAATGTCCCATAATTACCCACGACCCTTTAACTAAAATATTAGTTGCCTCTTCCTTCATGTTGAACTTAACAAGATAGAACTGATTCTCAAGGTCCATCACAGTAGCCTGATTCATCGACGGCCACATGGCCAAGAGCCTGTTGTAAAGGGTCGCATAGCTGATGGATTTGCCCATTAGTTTCACAACCACTGCATTTTGCCACAGTTTTCGTTATTTCTTGGTTGTATTCTAGGAAAAACTGCAAGTCCGGGATCGTACGAGAGCGATCAATGATCATATCATTATTGTCAGCTTCGTTATCCTCTTCCTACTCCTCGAGGCTGATGTCAGCCTTGCTTTTAGTTTTACATCCCTTAAGGATACTCTTGGGGTTTCCGATGGTTCCCTCGATCTTCCTCTTACTCTCGCTTTCTTCGACGTTCTACTCTCCATGGGATGGCGAGGAGCTAATCCTGGGAAGTTACTAAGGTCCGGAGGATCCGTCCCTGGATCGACGTGCGGAGCTTGCTGTGAGGAGAGCGAACGTTCCATCGTAGTTTTATTAAACACTAAAATATCTAAAATTTTGGTTGGATAGGCTCAACAATACTCCTATTTTGATATCTTCTATAAATAGATAGTTGTGGGATAGGTCAATAGTTTCTCGTATTAGCAATCACTATTCCTTACCTTCGAGTTGCTTGCTCGAGCTACTTCCTCAAACTTGTCTTCAAACTACTTTTTCAAGTTACATTTGAACTTCTGTTTCAAATTCCCCTTTTTAGCTCATTGAGCAAGCTAATGATGAGGTGTCAATTTTGACCACATAATATTCGGCAAGTTTTACAAGAGTTTAGGGATATATGTGTAAGTATTTTACGTTTTTTATTAAGCTATCAAGCTAGATTGTTAGATTCGTGAGTCCTATCGAGTTGAGTTCATCATTTTATTACTCTTAATAGTTTAATGATACAGACATATATCTCGGAAACAAGAGAATAATTTTTTTAAAAGGATAGGTAATATGTTTATACTTTGAATATTTAAAAACAATTCAATCGAGCTTGAATTTTGAAATTTTTATATGTCAAAGGTCAGATTTCCATTTCTCCCATGGATCTCTTGCTTGATGTAGCTTATTCTCAAATTCATTATTCGTTAGATCCCTATATATATGTGGTTGGAATTAAAACTTGCTTGTAGCGTGCGTGGTAGTCGATGTATTAGAAAATTCCAACAATAAAATAACACACGATGAGTGCATGCCACCTTTTTGGATAGTAATAAAACAGTATGCAAGAAATCATTTGTTTGAATGATAGATTGAAACAAATATAAATTTAGGCGGCAAAGTTTTTAAAAAGTGTATAATTGATCAATTTTATGATGTTATCTCTCCTGTATATTCACTGAATGAAAGAGATAAAAAGAGTGGTAACATAATAAACAAAATAATGCGACTCATATCATCATTACTATTAATTATTTCTAATCATATGATTGTATATCCTATGAAAAAAATATAAAAACATTATATGCATGTAGGTCTGTAATCATTTCGGGGAATCCAAAGTTAATTTGGTTATGGTATGCCTGCACGTCGACTAAACACAATTAAGATAATAAATAAAAGAAGTTTGTGTTGCGAATAATCCGACATGTGCTTTACTACTTAATCATCTCGACCAATGGCTTCGATGTTTTATTTAATTTTCCATAATGATAACATTATTTTTGGCGTAATGTAAATAAAGCCGGCTTAAGTCATTAATTATTGGAGAAAACGTTCACATGCACCTTTTAGAATTTGTTGGGCTCTCTGCCGATTTTAATAAATTTTGAGGTTATATTTTTATTTTAGATCACCCCAACTTAAAAATACACTGTAAGAATGACATACGGATCAAGGAAGACATGACCAGACTCAAACACCGATCGCATAATAAAAATCATGGACTGAATTAGAGGGGATTTTAAAATCAGTTTGATTTTTGAAAACTAATCGAAATTAATTTGATCAAATTTTGTACAACTTAAATGTATATTATTATTATTATTATCATTATTATTATTATTATTATTAGTATTATTATTATTATTATTCCATATATTTGCATACACAACTTTTAGTCATTTATCCATTCAGAAAATAGAATTAGTATTAATTAACCTACAAAGAGACCATTTTTTCAGTTTGGTACAATATATTTCTCTCAAACCTGACTTCTTCTAAACCTCAGGAGTTAAAAATATTGCCAAACATGAGATATTGAGATATTACTACATCTCATGTTGTTGAAAGATACAGGCCAGTTTGTGAAATAGTGCAATCAATCTATACTATAATATTCCTAAGTTTGACGACCATGTACTTGAAGATAAAATAGCTAATGGAATAATGACTACTTATTCTACGGATGTCACTCACTCCTTCCTACCCTTGTTTCTTGTTCAGTTTATAATGAGATGGTTTTTTCAACATTGTTTCTTATGTCATCACTAGTAACAAGAATCAACAACAATCTTTAATACAAAATGTTCACCTTCTCGAGATGCAGTGGTAAGTCCATTTTCATGACCTTAAAGGTTAAGAGTTTGAGTTTATGTGGGGTCATTATAGTAGAATTTATTTAACATTGTAATTAACTTAAAAAAATATTTAATACAAAATTGTGTTTTAAGAAACATGTCTTCGACATGGACAATTATATGACAAGCAGAGACACACTAATGATTGCCATATAATGAATATAATGATAATGTGAGCACCTCAAGTAGAATAAATACTGCAGACACACAATAAGATTTCTCAAAATGTATGAATCAAAATACATTTATTTAATTTTTTCCTCGCTATATTTACAAATATTTGCATAATTTTTACGCTTATATATTACTACCGGGTCAGAAAGTACTATACAACTAACATGAAATGTACAGACATAAATCCTGCAATCAAAATATATGAGAAATTTTTAAGATAAAAATAAGCCATGAGATGTATACAAACCCTACATTTATTTATGTATCTGATGGACAACAATATAAACTCTGCATTTAAATCCCAACCTAATAATATTCCCATAAATGACAAAAATAAAAGATTTTTACCATAATAATCTGCTGTTGACCGTTAAAGCCAAGACCCAGAAGGGGTAATTCTGTAATTAAGCATGTAGAAAGAGGCGCGCGCCGGTCAAAGGAAAAAAGGGTAGGAGAAAAATAGACGTTAGCAAAAGTTCGTAAACGAAATGTTCATTTGCATAATATAATAAATAGTGCAGCGCCGCGACTTTGTCCCCAAATTTTCGCTGTTACTATTTCCTTTCCTTTTCTCTTAAATATTATTTCTAACCGATTCATTGTCTCTCCCACACACTGTTACATTTGCTGTCAATAACTGGGGTTTGTAGCAGAAAAAGGTGATTCGGTTAAACAATGGCTGCTTTGATTCTTGTGTACTCTGAAGCACTTGTTTGTTCCTGCAGCTGTCCATTTTCTTTATTTGTCGTTTTCCCTATTAAATGATTTTTGGGGGGAATTTTGTTGGTTTCTATAATAGGATTTTGGGTTGAAATTAGTCTTGTTGGTATTTGTTGAGATCAACCTTTTCTTTTTGGGATTTTAAATTGTTTAAGGATTTAGCAATTTGATGCCGTTGGGGTTTGCTTTCTCTTGGTGGATTTTATTGGTTAGAGTAAGATGGATCTGCAAGTCACCAACTTTCTTATTTTTTCTAATATAATTGGTTGATATGTAATCATATTAACTTTCATTGGAAGGGTGGATAATTTGTTGGGACTTCGTTTTGAGATTGACTGTTTTTATTTGAATATGAATAATGATATATTGTCCTTTCCCAGATCTCCTGCAGGCATTGTTTGATTGTGTTTGTCGGTGGAACAGCTGCTACTGATTCTTGACTGTAATTAGTGGATGTCGTTTAATGGTTGTCGTGATTAGGTTATTGAATTGAGTTGTGTGGTTTGCTAGAGGTCCTGTAGGTTACATTCAGAGATTCAGAAATGGCTGTTGCCCGATTACGCAATGTCCCAGATTTTGTTCGGCCTTTATTTGGGGAGTCACAAAAAAGAAACTCAGAAAGGTGGAACGATGAGCATCGTTGGCGCAACACTAGGGCATCTGAACTTTTGCAAATGTGGCGGGAGATTGAAGGCGAACATATGTTGAGCCAATCAAACAGACCAAGGCAAAACAGAAACGGTTGTGATTCTGAATGCATAAGCAGTTCCACCTCTGCAGGAGAGGGGAGTGAGAATGGTGATGATTTCTCTCAACCATCCGATGAATCTGAAAATCAGGGATTTAGTGGTTCAGAGAAAGAGAACGAGGATAATAACAGTATAATATCGGAACAATCTAGTGATTTGGGAGAAGTTGAACAGGGAAGAGCGAGACAAGTTTTTCGAGAGTGGACTAATATTTGTCCCAAGGGTCATTCACCTTATGGATTTAATCGCAAGAGCAATTCAGGGCATTGCATTGGCGATATGGAACGTGAAAGGGTAAGAATTATCAGATAATGGAGACAAATTACTAACTTGCAGTGAAGTAATGCATGCCATCTACAGATGTAGTTTCTGAAGTTGGGTCTGAAATTGTGCAGGTGCGTGATGGTTTGCTAATTAATCATCCACAAATTGGTTCACGGAGGCCTTTCCGTAGGTTATGTGGTAGACAGACTCTCGTTGATCTTCTCTTGAAGGCTCAGAAGGAAAGAGACAGAGAACTTCTAAGCTTATCAGAGCAGAGGCCCGTTTCTGATTTTGCTCATCGTAATCGCATTCAGGTTATAACATTTGATCTAGTGTATTTAGATAGAGGGTGTTTTCCTCCCGGTTGTCAGATTTTCCTACTGAATTTTCTTGAATTACATATGGACTGTTCAGGTTGCAAAGATGACCTTCCATTTTCTTTCATTTTTTTCCTTTGTGATTTTTATATCAGCCTGCCACATTCCAACTGAAAATCCTATCATACAAATTGATTACGTATGACGTGGGGCAAAATGGAGCATGTCGGTTATGCGCAGATAACTTTGAAGTTTTGATAGTGAATCAACAAAGTAGTTGACTATTTATAGTATGCAGTGTGCCATGACTAATTTTGAACCACCTTGCAGGCACTCCTTAGGGGTAGATTCCTAAGAAGTGGAAGACTGATGGTGGATGAAAGACCATCTTCATTGGCTGCTACTGAATTGGGTTTTCTTAGAGAAAGACATGCTGTTTCTGATCTTAGGTAATATCTATCACTTAGCACTTCTTCTGGCTTGGAATTGATTTCTTTAACATATTTTTTTTGTCAATATTAGCTACAAGGCATTTCCTTGTAGAAGATGCAAACTCAATTTCATTGATTGCTTTCTGATTGTATATGCACTAGATGAATTGGCTTTATTTGGGTCTGCTATTTCACATCAATTTCCAATAATTGAGTTGATTTATTAATGCTTATAATTTAACGGAACTTGATACCTAAAATATTAGTTTCTGTGAAAAATATATCTGGTATTCTTTATTGACCTTATTGATACTAATCACATCATTTATACAGGGACGAATTTCTCAATAAGTTGGACAATTCCACTTCAGTGAACAGAAATGGGTCTGATACTTCATATAGTGATGGAAATAAGGGCGAACCTGAGTCTACATGCACTGATGGGGGAATTAGTAGAAATCAAATAGCAGCAGAAGGTGCCACTGCAGATGGGAACAGGTCTATGGAAGAACTTGATGTACAAACTTTTGTAGCCGAGGAACTTGTTTTGGATGATGAAGCAAGGCGAGAAGATATGCCAATTTGTGCTACAAGTGCTAGTAGCATAGAGGAGTCTACATCAGCCCTCGAAGCAAGACAGCGTCAATTATTTAATCATGTCGATCTTCGTGGCAGTATATGTGAACATGTAAATGCAACCAATGAGTCATCGGTAGAAACTCCAAACACAAATTGCAGTGTGTCTTCTGATGAACATAATGAAGATATTGTACCGATGAGTGTTGTAACTTATCCTCATGAAGTAGCTGATCATACTACTGACTTGGAAGGGAACACAAATGATGAATTTTATTCACATGATGGTGCTTCTTCTCAAGCAGAAGAATCCCGA
This sequence comes from Ocimum tenuiflorum, assembly GCA_001278415.1. Taxonomy (NCBI): domain Eukaryota; kingdom Viridiplantae; phylum Streptophyta; class Magnoliopsida; order Lamiales; family Lamiaceae; genus Ocimum; species Ocimum tenuiflorum. The sequence continues at coordinate 1,505 of AYJT01026849.1, read as the reverse complement.
GAGTTGGTAACTGAGACTGGAGACAATAGCAGGCAACACGTTAATGCTGTTCCATTTACTGAGTGGTCTGATGCTAGTGGAGAAGATATGAACAGAAGTTGGCAAGAAGGAGCTTCTAGTCAAAGTGTTCCAAGCCCATCTGCTAACAATGTTGTAGAGGATGATCAAATGCAAGTATTGCACAACTGGCCAAGTCATGATCTACGAGAGGCTATTGAAAGTTGGCTAGACATTCCTTCTGGTGAGGCTGAAGAACCTGTTGGAGAAATTGATACATTTTATTTCCCATTTGAGGATGAGGATAATGCCAACAGTATGGAACTTAGGGAGCTCTTCAGTCGGTATGCTATCTAATCACTTTTGGTTGAATGATCCCACTTTATTGATGATTCGAATTAAATGACGTCCTTTTGTCCTTCAGGAGACGTGTATCAAGTCTTCTCCATAGTAGTTTCCGAGAGAGCCTAGATCAGGTGCTGCAGTCACACGTAGAAAGGCTGGGTCATGCTTCTGTTGATTGGGAATTGGAGACTTCATCCTTTCCTCTAATTGAGCAATATCATGAGCAGCTAAATGGTGACCAATCTCCGACTCAGTCGGAAAGTGCCGAGAGAAATACATTTGCTCAATCATCAACTCTTTTAGAGGCATCACTGCAGCTTTGGAATGAAGATTTGCAGGGTGCTGATTGGCCTCACCGTCACTCAAATCAGCAGTTGGAAACAGTAAGCTTAAAGCATTATTTGATTTAACTTCTCAGTTTCTTTTCAGTCTAGCATTTCTTAATAGCAAAAGCATATGCATGCTAGAGTTTGAGGAAATGAATTCATCAACTTTTCTCACTAATTTTGTTGGAAAGATCGCTTTTCATTTAATACTTTGTCGTGTTAGCGCCCCTCTATTCTGGACCGTTTTCTTTTTCATCTCATAAATATTCCTTTTCAGTTATTCTGTTTGTTCCATTTGTCTGGTTACCGACATTCTGTTTATAATTGTCAGGAACGAGATGTCATCAATGAATTGAGGATTGACATGGCTAGGCTTCAAGAAAGGATGAAAAATATGCAAGGTATGCTGGAAGCTTGCATGGACATGCAAATAGAATTGCAGCGGTCGTTGCATCAAGAAGTTTCTGCTGCCTTAAATAGGTCAACATCTCCAGGAGGTTAGCTAGCAGTAATCACATTATTTTCATTTTATTGGTCGAATAAAGAAAAACTCTTTAGGTTTTCCAATGATACAAACTAATCGACTTTCTAAATGATACTATCAGATTTAGACTTATCCAAGGACAACCGTCCTCAATGGGATCATGTGAAGAGAGGAGTTTGCTGCCTTTGCCAGCATAGTAAAATTGACTCCTTGCTCTACAGGTGTGCAACGTTATCGTGTCTATCAAAATATCATATAGCAACGGAATGCTGAATATGTGAAATGCATACAGGTGTGGGCACATGTGCACCTGTACAGATTGTGCAGTGAGTCTGGTCCATTCTAAGGGGAAG
>AYJT01026823.1:0-22597 GCA_001278415.1 Ocimum tenuiflorum | reverse complement strand
GGGGGTGGTGTCAGTCACTTAGCCAAAAATATCTTACCGCCCATTATATTGCCACATTACAATTTTGTAAAGACCTTTTTAATCTTAGAGTTTAACCTACTTTTGAACAGTAGAGAGAATAGATAAGAGGCAAATCTACGTCATACTTGTTCCAAATCTTGAAGATGTCTCTTCTCTTGGTTGAGTGTGGTGTGTGAATCTCAAGCTTTTCCCTTTTTGAGGCAAATTCTGAAGAGCTCGTTTAACTTTAAAAATGGTTTAGTCGATTGTTAATTTGGATTTATGATTTTGTTGATTTTCTTGAGTTAAGATTTATACGATAGATGTTAGGTTGTTATGGTTCAGTTCTTTTATTGATTGAGGATGATCAATCGTTCAAGTTCTGGGGTGTGATAATCGGTCTTTTTTCATGTGTTTTATTTTTGATTCATCGTCGTTTAAGTCTTTGTTCATGTCATTTTCGACCGATTATCATTGTCTTGTGTTTCGATCTTGTTTTTCTTTGTTTTGTAGGTTTTTGGGTGAAAAAAGAAAGTTTTGGAAGAGTTCTCCATTCGTCGGTACCGAGTCAGTGCCTAACGGTTGCATTCCCACCAATGAGAGGCTTGTGCAATTTCTCTCGGGTCACTGGTACCGAGCCAGTGACCGGCGGTTCTGTAGTTGTCCAGCTCTTGGGTTGTCGGTTTAGCACCGGTGACTGACGGTTCATCAGCTTCAACCGTGCCATCGACCGACGGCTCAGTTTTGGTGGTCGACAGCTGAGGAATTTTGTGGGCTTTTCAACCCAAGATGCGGGATTTTGACATAGTTTGACCACACCTATAAATAGGGGTTCAAGTGACATTTTGGGGGAGCTTTTATCTTATGTGTTTAGTGTTATTTTATTGGTGTCATATACTAGATGTACTTTCAATTCCTAGATAGATTTGTCGCTTTCTAGATTAGAAACGTTCATCTTCTCGGACCGTGACAACCGATTGGTGAATTTTATCGCTTTCCTTTACATTTGTGTAAGTAAATTTATTCCACTTTCTTAGTTAATAAATTTATGCTTTCTTCCATTACTTTCAATTTATTTACTTTCATGAGTGTACGCACTCTTAACTTGCGAAGAAGAGCTGATCTGAGAATTCGAAAAGATGAAGTTGGAAGTTCTAACCGCACCTACCACAGTGATGTGCGTGATGATAGCATTGACAATTTTCCATGATTTGGGGACACGTATAATCGAGGCACAAAAAAAGGACGAGGATTTGGAAGCGCTAAGGGCGAAGGTCTGAATGAACAAGGCAGAGAAGTACCAAAAGCAGCTGATAATGCCCTACTATATGAAGGAACAATTTGGGTGCCTAATGAAAAATTCCTAAGGAACAAAATCATGAGTGAAGCGCACGAGACACCCTACATCACTCACCCTGGTAGCACCAACATGTATCAAGACATAAAAGCAATGTTTTTGGTTGGATGGAATGAAGAAAGACGTAGCATCATTCGTGGAATGACGCCTACCTTGTCAACAAATGAAAGCCTCACATCAGCGACCTTATGGGAAGTTGCAGCCATTAGAGATCCCTGAATGGAAATGGAAACATATTGCCATGGATTTCGTAACAAGCCTACCCAAATTGCAGTGTAGAAACACCGCCATATGGGTAATCATGGACCGACTCACCAAGAGCAACCATTTTGTGCCGATCAAGATCACTGAGAAGCTAGCTGAGTTATATGTACGGAAAATAGTGTGATTTCATGGAATTCCATCATCAATCACGTCCGATCGAGATACGAAATTCACTTCCAAATTTTGGACAAGTTTATAGCGAGAAATGGGGAATGCGTCAAAATTTTAGAATGACATTTCACCGAAGACTGATGGCCTGTCAGAATGGACCATCCAGACCTTAGAAGATATGTTGTGGACAATGGTTTTGGACCAAGGAGGCAGTTGAGAAATAGTTTTACCACTAGTCGAGTTTGCTTACAATAACAACTATCAGGCGATCATCGGGATAGAGCCGTATGAAGTACTTTATGGCAAGAAATGCAAATCTCCATTATATTGGGATGAAGTAGGCGAGAGAAGAGTACTTGGACCAGAATCCATGGCGGACATGATCGAGACGATCTGATAAATTCGAGTTCGTATCAAAGAGGCCCAAGATAGACAAAAGTCATATGCTGACACCAGGCGAGCTGAATTGAGCTTTGAATTGGTGACAAAGTATTCCTGAAACTATCACCGTCGAAGGGAATTACCCGTTTGGGGTAAGCAAAAAATTGAAAGCTCGATAATTAGATCCTATGAGATCCTCGAAAGGATCGGAATAGTAACATATCGCCTAGCCTTGCCACCCGTATGGGGAACATACACAATGTGTTCTACGTGTCACAGTTAAGAAAGTATATGTACGATCCAAAGCACGTGATCCACCACGAGGAAGTCGCTCTAGAACCAGATCTCCAATATGAGGAGAGACCAGAAGCCATACTCGATTGAAAAGTACAAGAACCCAGAACCAATTGATCCCACTTGTGAAATTTCTATGGAAACACCACGGAGTAGAAGAAGCAATATGGAAACTTGAGGACAAGATGAGAAGCGAATATCCCGAGTTATTCGAGCAAGCCTAGCAAATTTCGAGGACAAAATTTTTGCATAAAATGATTTGACATAAAATGATTGGTATGAAATGCATAAAATGATTTGACGGACATAGGAGGATTTCAAATGAATTAAAACCCCATGTGCCTGTCCTTGGATAATTCTGACAATTCCAGCTTTTGTGTATGTATTGTTTTCGGCAACGTGTTCATTGAGTGCATATGTACTCAACTCTGCATGTATTTCTAAGCGTGCAAGTTCAGCGTGGTGGAGTCCAGAAACGTTGAGTAGCTTGGAACATTTTGAGAACCTAGATGCCCAGGGATACGTATCTTTATATATGTATTCCAGCCATGTATTTCCGTTGTCCAAACGCTATGTTTCGAAAACTGATCTAATAACTGCCGTATGTTATTCTCGTTTAGACTTGAACCATCCTGATGAATTACTATTTTATTGTTATACTCGCTTCATTGTGAATTATTACTGCTTATTTAAGTAGCGCTTCGGGCCTAGAAAGGACGAGCGTTACATATAAACTTATAAAATGCTTTGAATAAAATGAATTGCCTATAATAAAATGTTTTGCATCACCTATCTGTCTTTTAATCGGATGGTGGTCAGAGAGGTTGTGTATCTAAATCGACAAATGCGGTCAGAGTTTAGTATCAAATGATGTCGTGGTTTAATATTATTCTATTGAGTCTCGAAGACAGAAATGCCGAAACTAGTGCATTTTTGGTGTCTTCCAAATGGAATGGACACTGTAGCTACGAAAGAAGGCATACTTCCCAGTTTACACATGATAACAGATAGTGTAGACGGACTGAACTTAAAACCCAAACTTGGTATGAAAATGCATAAAATAATTTTGACGAACATGGGAGGATTTCAAGTGAACTAAAAACCCACGTGCATGTCCTTGAATAATTCTGAAAGTTTCAACTTTTATTTATGTATTATTTTCGGCGAAGTGTTCACTCAGTGCAAATGTACTTAGGTCTGTATATATTTCTAATCGTGCAGGTTGAGCTGGTGCAGTCTGGAGACATTGAGCAGGTTGGATTAATTTTGTGAACTCGAAAGCCCAGGAATATGTATCTTCATATATGTATTCCAACTACTTTATTCCGTTGTTCGAAACTCTATTTTATGTACTAACGTACCCTAAATCTGAATTACCCTTGTGAGACTTGGTGAAATCCTGAATTGTTATTTGAATTGGTTATTGTGATTGGCTCATTGTGGATTATTACTACTTATTTGAGTAGCGCACTGAACCTAAAAAGGACGAGGAGTTACACTTTCGGATTCTTTTCTCAACTTCTCTCACATTTCCATACATTTTCTCTCACTTCTGCACTTTCCTTCTATTTTCGATCTAAGGATCCCATCAACTGATATCAGACCTCCTAAATCCTAACATCATTTTGCCCCAATCTCTCTCTTATACTCTGATTTAGGACCCCAACAATTGGTTTCAGAGCAGTTGGTTCTTAGGATCAATTGTCTTTGAGTCACAAAGAACCAAATCTATTTGAGAGTTTTTTGTTTAGCTATTTATTGTGTTGCAGGCAGTTCAGATAAATCGAGAATTATTTTCTTTAAAAAAATCCACTAACTATGTCAGGCAATGGAACTATGCTAAAAGATAGTAGAAAGAGCCTAGTTGCAGTGAAGCTAAGGAATCTCAGCTTCAACTGAGGGGAAACTTCACCAAATGAGTGTTTGTACAAGTCAAAGTCTTTTTCAGATGTTTATTCAGAAGAACAAATGAGACTCAGTTTTATTCTAGAACAACTGAAGCTCTCCTTGATAGTTGTCGCCTTATAAAATCTGAAAAGACGTGCACTTAATGCGACAAGACGTGTCTTTTCATGTTAGAAGCAAGAGATCAAGCCACGTACACATCTATGCTAGCTATCATCAACCCTAACCGCTAGATCACTACGATAGCTGACAAAAGAAGATTCAGACACTTCAGAAAATCTCTCATATGATATCAGCGGCACAACTTTCTACACAGTCACAACCATCCATGAAGGTAACATGTCAGATTTCGACTCTATAAATACCTTGCTAATTATTCCAATTAACATAAGTATTTTCTTCTCTCGTCTTTGTCTTCTATTTTCGCATGATAGTTCTTCAATATCATAAAAAATCTCCTAAGCAGCAAATGAACTCGTCAAAAGACCAGGACACTGTGTCAATAATGTTCTCTCTCAATTACTTGATTATCTAAATATCAAAAGGATCGAGAAGAACACACGATAATGACAAAAGAATCGAGAAGAACAATTGTTTCTTTAAAGATTCAAAATCATCACTTCAACATAAGTTCCCTTTCCTTTCTTCTCCTCTCCTTCCTTAGCACCCCCTTCCTTCCTTCACCCCTTTTCTGCCATCATCTTTCTCCTCTACTTCTTCGCTTTCCTCTCTTTCTTTCTCTTTCCACAGTGTTGCCCAAATCTTCCTAATAAGGGCAAAAGCCGAAGATTTGAAGAAGAACATCTGATGCTACAAAAGAGGAATAGAGTGCAGAAGAGAGCAGCTTAAGAGCTATTTCGATGAATCAACCTCAGAAACAGTGACTTTAATAGAAAGTCACTCTCCTCGATCATTAGGATTTTTCTTTTGACCACTATACTGTAATGCACATCTCATGCAAATTAATGTTCAATTATATTTTTGTACAGTTTGTAATGACAATACCTTGTTGTCTGAATAAATTGTATTTTGTAAATATTGTACATATTTTTTTTTATCAAATTGAGTTTTGTACAGTTTGTAATGACAATACCTTGTTGTCTGAATAAATTGTATTTTGTAAATATTACATATTTTTTTTATCAAATTGAGTTTGCAAATTGTAATAGCAATCAATTCTCACCTCTACCTGCTAACTTTCTAACCCCAAAAATTGAGCATGCTTCCTAAATGCAGTCATTTATTAAAATATCTCTACCATGGTTATTGGAATCTCGATCCTGGATCGTAGAATCTAATGATTCTACAGGACAAAATCGATCTTCGATCCTATAAAATCTTTTTTGTGGTAGGTACTCTATGGGATCTATAGGATCTTGTAGAATCTTACGGTCCTACGATCCTATATGATTCTTTGTTAATTCATAGGCTAATTATGAACTTAATTGTTTGATTTCTTTGTATGTTCATTATTATTTCATATAAGTTTATTTTTCAGACATTTATGATCCTATCAAACACAACCACAATCAATTTATTCCCCTTATTTATGCACCCTCAAACATTCATGCATCTACCCTTACTGTTTTTTCTCCCTCATATACTCATGCTTAATGAAAATGAGTATGAGATTGTGAGGATATGAAAAATCAATATTTTAGCCAAAATAAAAATCCAGATGAAGAATTTGATGAAAAACAAAATGAATTTGGAGAATGTTGATCATAACTATTGTGATCTTTTAGCTTTATTTCGATTGTGCGCATAATATGATGTAATTAGATCATGTTATTTATTAATAAATTTCTATTTTTTTTTCAAGAACCCTTTATGTTGCAAAAACGTTTGAATGATTTTATAAATTTAAATTATATAATTTAACCTTATGTATTTAAACAACATTTCTTTCTAGCTGATAAATAGTGTATTTGGCTAGAATGTTGCTATGGATCATATCTACCAAGTCATTGGGACAAAATATATGTAAATAATTACTTGAATGCAAATTTTAGAATATATTAGTGAGTTTAAAAGGCATTTTCGTGGGATCTTAATATCCTACGATCCGATCCTACCTCCCAAAAATGATCCTGCGTAGGATCCCGATCCTGAAAAGTCAAGACCAGTTGTTTTTTGGAGAATTGAGACAAAAAGAAGAATAATCAGAGCTGACCTTTGGATTGTTCCTGAAAAGGTACTCTCACAGTAGGTAATATCCAGCAGTCCATAGCCAAAAGCTGATGGACTGGTGGATAAAGCACTAAAAAGCTTATTGTAAGTACAACGGCGGCTCTATTCTTCTAACGACAAATTTAACTATTCAACACATGCTTTTCACCTGCCTTCCAACAACACTATTCAAATCCGTCAAGTATAAATAGAAGAGAAAAACGAAGAGTAAATACTATTGATTCTCCATCTGCTCAAAGTCTTATTCTCATTCTTTCTCTTCAAGCATTCAAGCTTTCAGAGTTATCTAACTCGAGACCACTGGAAGTCCGAATGCTGTTTTACAATCAAGGATTCAAAGACCGTTTTAGATCCCTATCTGAGAACATCTTACCATCAACCCTATTCACGTTCTGAAGGGAACTGAAATCTTCACCAGCCGATCTACGAAGCCTAAGAGGTGGACTCTGGTAAAGCCTCAAGATCAGTCGTACCTGCGGCCGATAGCATTAAAGCTCTCCGTTTCAGAAGAATCTTAGTTATAAACTATGCTCATAATGTTGTGTATAACAAGGATTATTAAATTCCCTTCATCTGAAGGAAGAGAGGACATAGGATTATTTGAATCTAAACCTCTATAATATATGTGTCTATTTACAGCTTTATTACATTTATGCAAAGTATTTGAAACCCAGCTGCCTCACAGTAGTTGGAGTATAACTGGAAGAAACCCTAATTGACTACACGACAAACATCCTTAAGAAACCTAGCTGACTTATTCCAAAGTGAGCTGAGATAAAATTAAGTCTCATTCTCGCAACTGTTTTATTAAGAATAACGCTTCTACATATTATATATATATCTCTAATTTGAGACCAACAAGTGGTATCAGAGCAGTTGGTCCAAAAGACTAACTATTTTATGTCACTAAGGACCAGATCCAAATCTACCTCGAGTTTTCTTTGTTGCGAGGACGCTTATCTCAATCAATCCGATGGCATCTACCCGGCTACCCCAATTTTTCATTGAAAATTATACCAGCTGGGTAAGAAGAGTCAAAGCTCATCTCCTGAGCCAACATGAGACATGTGGATGGTCACTAAGGAAGAACCATTAAGAATCCAGAAGGTCAATACCAACCGCACAACCCCCGACCAGTCGGAGTACATTGAGAAGTCATATGCAGAGTGGACCTCAAATGACAAGAGATGTCATCAAGTGGAATATCCGACACAAGATATTATTTTCTCCACGCTCGATGTAGAGCAGATGAAGAATGTGGAAAATTGCGAGTCAGCCAAGGAAATCTGGGATTTCCTTGAGGATCTATGCAAAGAATCCGAGCAGATAAGACGCACCAAGTTACAAGATTGCGTAGAAAAATATAAATCCCTTGCAATGCTCACTGGTGAATCTATCATGCAGATGGTGGCCTGGTTCAACTCCATAGTCAGTGATCTATTAGCACTTGGGAGGACAAACCCAGTTGCTGAGCTCAATGCAAAGATCTTGGTGCGCATGCCAAGAGAAGATTGGTTCGTAAAGGTTACAGCTCTCAAGGAGCGGGATCTCTCCAAAATGCCAACCAATAACGTGTTTGCCTCTCTTCCTTCGAGCACACGAATTTGACCTAGCTTGGATAAACGAGCATGAGGCCAAAAAGGCTACCCAGCAGCTGTCAAAGCTGGAGGTTGCTGCTCTCTTCGTTAAGAAAAAGTTCTCTCCGAGAAAGCAGCAGAAGCCGTATTACACAGCTCCCTCAGTTGTACCAGTCGAGAAGCCAACCACCTCGACAGAGAAAACCCCAACAAGCACTATCCAAGAGCTGGAAGAGTAGATGAGAGTGGTCACGAGAAGGCTTGAGAAAGCCAAGCTAAAGGCTTCGATCGAGGAAGAGACCAAGTCTGACAAGTCGCAATTCAAAAGGAGACAACAGCGGACATATTCTCAGTGTATTTCTCCTAACCATCTGAAATTTGACAGTCCCCAGGTCAGTGAAGAGGAGAGAGCCAAGTTGAAAAAGAGCTTTCAGCGGAGGGTATCAAAAGCATATGCCGAAGCCATGCTGACAAGGACTGAGATACCCAACATCGCATATGATGATGAGGTCCTTGGGCCAAAATCAACCAGCAGCTCTGATGATGAAGAGCAGCTCGTTGTCTTCATGGTTGACATCCAAGAGAAATGTGAAACTGCACTTACCTCAGCTGAGGATGAGGTAACTGATCTCTCACAATCCTCGCATATGCATGAGCATGAAAAAGAATACTTAGAGTCATGTCATTCTGACTCTGATGACTTATCTTTGGAATCCCTTACCAAAGATTTTAACTATTTATGCACATTACAATCCAAATTTTCTCATGAAAATGCACTTTTAAAAGAAAAAGTTTTGAAATTAACAACTAAGCTGGAAAGTGCTCAATCACTAGTAGCCGTTAATGAAAAACTTAGGGAAGAAAATTCAGCTCTCTCAACTGAGCTGGAAACCCTCAAAATTAAAAACCTCGAGCAGGACAGTCAAATTTCAGTGTCTTTTTGCATGTGTATTGATGGAGTTTCATCGTTGTTTGAGTCCTTGTTCGTGTCATTTTCGAACGATTATCATTGTTTTATGTTTGTTTTGTGTTTGGTCTTGTTTTCCTCAGTTTTGTAGGTTTTTGGGTGATAAAATGATGTTTTGAAAGTCCGAATGCTGTTTTAGAGTTATCTAACTCAAGACCACCGGAAATCCGAATGCTGTTTTACAATCAAGGATTCCGAGACTATTTTCAGATCCCTATTTGAGAACATCTTACCATGAACCCGATTCACGTTCTGAAGAGAACTGAAACCTTCACCAGCCGATCTACGAAACCTAGGAGGTAGACTCTGGTAAAGCCTCAAGATCAGTCGTGCCTGCGATCGATAGCATTAAGCTCTTCCTTTCAGAAGGGTCTTAGTTATAAACCGTGCTCATAATGCCGTGTATGACAAGGATTATTAAATTCCCTTCATCTGAAGGAAGAGAGGACGCATGATTGATTTGAATCTGAACCTCTATAATATATGCGTCTATTTACAGCTTTATTACATTTCAGCAAAGTATTTGAAACCCTAACTAACTACAAAACAGTAGCTGGAGTATAACTGGAAGAAACCTCTGTGATATATATATCATTTCATAATTTAATTGCCAAAAGTTTTGTTCTGTGATATTTAGATCGAAACTCTTTTCTATATTTCGAGTTCATGTTAAAAAGAGTTAAGGTCCAATCTATACGTTGATATTTACGCTTGAGCACTTGCTCAAGTTTAAGTCATTTGTTGTCAGAGGAATTTTGATTTTTATGAGTAGATATTCATTACTTTTGTTTACAAATATATTATTTTATGAGTTAATTTCTTAAAAGGTTACCAAACTCTTACCCTTGTATTAAAAGATATATTAAACTATAATATGTGTCAAAATAGGTGCTAAACTTTCATTTTTATTTCAAATATGATATTTATATCCTTTTTATCCTTATATAAATAGCAACTAATATTCTTTTATGATTTTAAAAAATTGAAAATTCAACAAATTACAATCTTTATTTTTGTTTTCAGTTTACTTCTATTTTTATTTTCATTTTTTGTTTTATTTCGACACTTTCTTATGTTTTCATTTTAGCTTTATCTTTTTTATCCACATTTTGTTTTCATTTTTCGTTTAATTTCATTTATTTCACTAAACCTTAAATTTTTATCATACTTAAATTTTATCATACTTTTGTCATTTCTATTTTACTTTTATTTATTTGATTTTCATTTTTTTGTTTTTCAATATTATTCTTTTTTCTTTCTTTTTGTTTTGATATTTTTAGTTTATTTTCAATTTTTATCCTACATCTTTTCATTTTTAATCTGATTTTTTTGTTTCATTTTTAATCTGATTTTGTTGTTTCATTTTTAATTTTTTGTTTTATTTTGCTGGTTTTGTTTTGTTTTCTATTTTATTTTCAAATTTTATTCTTTTTTATTTGTTATAATTTTTTCTTTTTATCTTATGTCTTGTTTTATTTTCTACTTTCTCTTGTATTGTTTATTTTTTGTTTTCAATATGGACTTTTAATCTTTTTAATTGGATTTTTTTGTTATCATTTCTTATTTTTCTATTTTAACTTTTAATAGCTTCTGGTTTTGTTGTTTTTCACTTGTAATAGAATTTTTCGTTTTCTATTTTGCTTTTTTAATTTAAACCATTTAAAATATTTAAAATCATAAAAACGTCATTTGCTAATGGGTAGAAAAGAGAGAGAATAAAGGAAATAGTACTTTGGTGGGATTTCGGCAACCTCAATTCTTCTTCAAACTGTTTTCTTCGTATCAGATCTCCAAAACCTCTCACTAGGGCTTTGACTACATTCAGTTCTTGCCCTTTCCCCCCAATTTTCTGTTGTACACAATTCCAATTTTGGAACTTCTCGTGCCTGATTCATGAAAACTTGGAATTTTGCGTTTCTTAGCCTTGTTCTTTTGGCGGTATTTTGTTTGAGCTTCGATCATGTCGTATCTCAGTCGGAGGAGGCTAAAAAGAACAAATTTCGAGAGCGTGAGGCCACTGATGATGCCCTTGGTTACCCCAATTTGTATGTTTTCTTTCTGAATCTTATTGTTTTGGATTAACACCTTGCATTTCAGTGTTAATCGCTTTAGTGGAATATTCAGTGTGTTGTCGTTTGATATTAATTGCGGTTTTTATTGTTGGAGGTGGAATTTGGTTATTGGTGTGTAGCGTCAGTCTGTTGAAGCGAATTTTTGTTTGCTATTATTATTGATTTATGATTCATGTGGAGATTAGCTATGCATTTCATTTTGCAACTTCCTTTAACAGTTGAGGGATGTGTAATATTTGATGGTTTAATTTCTCTGTGAATAGCGATGAGGACGAGCTGTTGAATACACAATGCCCTCGGCATTTGGAACTTAGGTGGCAGGCTGAAGTGAGTTCTAGCATTTATGCATCTCCTTTGGTTGCAGATATTAACAGGTGATGTTATGAAATCGAGGAATTTGGGTTCCTTGGGTTATGTTTATTTTGCATTTATTTATGTTATGCACGATTGCATTCTTGTCCACTTTCAAATGTGGCCCATTTGTTCCATGTAAATGTGGTAGAAACCAAATGAAAGTTCATGACATGTAAAAATCATGCATATCACTTTGAAATGACGTCTAGATGTTAAAAATGATGATCTTTTTACAGGATGTGTGTGTGTGTGTGTAAAAAGAGAGCAATTACCATATTTTGATGGAACTCTTTCAGAGTTTTACAAGCTTCCTTCACTGCTCAGTATCTGGGATTTTGTCTATCACTGGCATCTAAATCTCTGTAAATTGTCGTTTATACTCCAGTGATGGAAAGCTTGAAGTTGTAGTTCCTTCGTTTGTGCATTACTTGGAAGTCCTAGAAGGATCTGATGGAGATAAATTACCAGGTAATGTCACTAAAAATTCATCTCGTTTTATTATGAATCAAGATTGTAATCTATTTATAGTTTCATTAATCATCACATACACTCACTCTCACACACACACACACATATCTGGAAGGGGAGATGCACATAGAATCTAATAACTAATATCAAATTCGAACCGGTCACTATTCTCTTGATGAAGAATGGTTTGTTTTTAATTGAGCACCAGGATGGCCAGCTTTTCATCAGTCCACTGTCCACTCTAGTCCTCTTCTTTACGACATTGACAAAGACGGTGTTAGAGAAATTGCTTTAGCCACCTACAATGGTGAAGTGCTCTTTTTCAGGTATCTACTGTTCATGCTAAATACTTCTCTTCTATATAGAATCATGATTGCCGTGACTTATACTATTTTCTTTTCTTTATGATAGGGTTTCAGGCTACATGATGTCAGATAAACTTGAAATTCCAAGGTTAAAAGTTAAAAAGGATTGGCATGTTGGTTTGTATCCAGATCCTGTTGACCGTTCCCATCCAGATGTTCGTGATGATCAGTTGATCCAGGAGGCTCTTCAGGACCCATTAACTCGTGAGTTGTTTCTCCTTTATTTTAAGCATTGAGTGCTGATATTTTAGCACATAGATTCCTTTAAATCCGAAATGTCATCATTCTGCTTTAATACTGCCCGATGCTCTCAAGAATGTCTATATCTTGTGTTAGAGCTTTCTTAATAGGTTGTTACTTCTTGGGACTATAATTTCACTTGTCAGTGTGATAGACATTAAAATTATCCATTTAACTACTTGATTAGCTTTCATTTCATCTGCCTTTTCTCTCTCAAGAACAAATGGATAATCGCTATTCGCTACCATCTGCCAATTTGTTAATTTGAAATTGACTTTAGAACTCATATTTCAGTATGCACGACTATACAAAATTTAACCATTATTGTCAATGATTAGCATAGTGGGTCTCAGCCCTGAGATTAAGGGTGACAATTCGTGCATGTTGGGTCGTTATTGTGTCGATTTATTAGTAACACGACCCATTAAGACCCAACACGAACACGACTTGTTAAGGATATGGTCAACACAAACACTGCACGACCCTTTAACCCCTAAACACGAACACGACACGAATACAGTATGATCTGATAAGAACCCGATCCGATAAACACGATAACACGAAACCGACACGAACACAACATGAAAATGATTTGTTAAGAGTCTGATCCGATAACAATTTGATAAATATAATAAAATATAAATACTTTTATTAAATTCTTAATGTGTAACATGAACACGACACGGACACGATTTGTTTAGCAGATAACATGAACACGACCCGAACCAACATGAACACGACACGAAGTTTTCATGTCCTTAATGGGTCGACACGAACCCCTTAAGCCTCAACACTAACCCATTATTATCGTGCGAATTCGTGTTGGGCTATCGTGTCGTGTCAAAAATTGGCAGTCCTACCTGAGATGCTGTGTATCCTGAATGGCAATATAATGAAACACCTTAGTGGTGTAAGTTGGCAAATTGGAGAACTCTATGGTTTCATGGTAAAGTTGGCAGCCTCATGCATACTACTTGCATGATGCTCAAGTTGATCAGGTGGGCCATGGTTACTATTCTGTAATGTCAGCTATTAGAGTTTGATTTCACTATTTGAAGATTTATAATGATTAGTGTTTCATGATAGTGGGAATGTGGTGATAAGAATGATATAACGGTTGCAGATATCTATCTCTTAATTAGAATTATTTCTCAGATCCCAATGGGAGTACACATGCAGAAAATATTGTCCACTCCACAGAAAGTCACCGTGATGCATCAAATTCTGTCCCAGAAGAAGTTCATCACGACACATCAAACATCACAATCTCTTCTGATATTCAACATGGTCAGCTGAATGAGAGTACAGTTGCAGCAAATACTTCCCACTCCACAGCAATTGACCACGGCCCATCAAATTCCAGCCCGGAAGAAGTTCATCATGACACATCAAACAGCACAACCTCTTCCGAAGGGAAAAAGAATGATAGTCCACCAGATGCAGACATCAAGATGATGCCACAAAGCAATGATACATCTTCTGGATCTGGATCTGAGAAAGCTACTGGTGAAGAATCTGGAAAAGCTGCAAGAAGAAGGCTTCTTGAAGTTAAAGATTCAGAGGGCAACGAGAATGTTCATGCTGCAACTGTAGAAAATGATGGAGGTCTGGAAGCGGATGCTGATTCTTCATTTGAAATATTCAGAGAGAATGATGAATTGGGTGATGAGTATAACTATGATTATGATGATTATGTTGATGAAAACATGTGGGGAGAGGAGGAATGGACTGAAACGCAACATGAGAAATTGGAAGATTATGTTCACATAGATGCACACGTTTTATGTACTCCAGTAAGTAAAGTGATGCTTGAACCCTTCTCTTTCTCATCTCTTTGCTAATCTGGAATACAGTATCAATTTTTGTTCTAATCAACTTCAGGTTATAGCAGACATAGATCATGATGGTGTCTCTGAGATGATTGTTGCTGTTTCTTACTTCTTCGATCGTGAGTAAGTTTGTCTCTACATGTAAACTGTATCTCTTATTTTGTAAACCCTTCATGGTTTATTCAGGCAACATTTGGAGCAGGTAAGCATTATGCAATCCTCTCAGTGTATTTTTGGCTGAATAACTGTAAGCTAGATCATCGTTGTTATCAACTGTCATATGTAGATCGTGTTAGATAATTGATTATAGGTGTCATCACAAATGCGTTTTGCTCTCCTTGTCCATTGGATCGCTCAATGTTTTAAGTTTCAACTCTTGTGAAATACTTGTATAGATGAATGACATGAGATTTGAAGTGTGCTGGGCTTTATTTTGATATTTAGGAATTTAAGAAGAAACTAATGCTCCATGAGCCAGGTGTCACGTTTCTAATATATTGCTGTATTGCTAGGAGAACTGCCTGCCCTCGTATTTTCAGCTGATATATTTGAAGTTTGATAGGTATTATGACAATCCAGAGCATATGAATGAACTTGGTGATATTGATATCGGAAAATATGTGGCTGGTGGCATAGTAGTTTTTAACCTTGATACGAAGCAAGTCAAATGGAGTACACAATTGGATATGAGTACCGAAACTTCAACTTTCCGTGCCTACATATATTCTTCTCCAACAGTTGTTGATTTGGATGGTGATGGGAACCTGGACATTGTAGTTGGCACTTCTTTCGGCTTGTTCTATGTCTTGGACCACAAAGGTTTGTGTTCTAATATAAGTAATTACCTTTAATTACATCTATTTTATCAATATATTCTCTCAATGATCTGTTTTGCAACGGTTTATTAAGGCTTTGAATTTATTATTCTTATGAAGTCAATTATTTATTTATTTATTTTGTCTGGTGTATATGCAAAAAGAAAACATCTCGGCACAACTTACACAGCTTGTAGAGAATTTTCCTGGTTTGCTTAAGTGACTGACTGTTAACTGGAGTTTTTTCATTACACTGATGATGATGGGAATGCTATATTAGACCTGAAGAAGCTGTTCTTAGATCACTATATTCTGCTGATCTGATGGTTTCTGGTTGTAGTTGAGGTGCTATGGAGAGTATTCCTAATTTTCTCATTCCCATAATTGGTTCTGGTCATTCTATATATTGTTATTGCACTTATGCTGCTACTTTACTGATTCAGGCAAAGTTAGAGAGAAATTTCCCCTTGAAATGGCTGAAATTCAAGGAGCAGTCGTTGCAGCTGACATTAATGACGACGGGAAAATTGAATTGGTGACTGCTGATGCCCATGGAAATGTCGCTGCGTGGACCCCACAAGGAAAAGAAATCTGGGAAACACACGTTAAGAGCCTTGTTCCCCAGGTAATCTGAGATATCCCGACTCCTATAATAGGGTTTTATTCAACCTATACGTATGCTGCTTAGCAATTATTCATTTTCTACAGGGTCCCACGATCGGAGATGTTGATGGGGACGGTCACACTGATGTTGTTGTGCCAACTCTATCTGGAAATATATATGTTCTTAGTGGCAAGGATGGTTCAATTGTACGGCCATATCCTTACCGAACCCATGGTAGAGTGATGAATCAAGTTCTTCTAGTTGACTTGAAAAAACGTGGGGAGAAGCAGAAGGGGCTCACAATTGTTACTACATCATTTGATGGCTATCTGTACCTGATAGATGGACCTACATCTTGTGCTGATGTCGTGGATATCGGAGAAACCGCGTAAGTTAACTTGGAATACTGTAAATGACTACCCTTTCGTTTGAACCCCTATTTGTTTGTTCACCAGAAAAAAAAAACCCTTGTTCTATGACAGATATAGCATGGTTTTAGCTGACAATGTAGATGGTGGTGACGACCTTGATCTCATTGTTGCCACTATGAATGGCAATATCTTCTGCTTCTCGACCCCTTCGCCGCACCATCCTCTCAAGGTAAGAACTGAACACTACCACCCCTTTCTATCAGACCAATTCGGTTTGTGTGTGCATCACTTATCCATTTTTTCCCCCAAAAAAATTATCGGTTAATATTTTTAAATTACTTCTTTCTACTGTTTTCGAATTTTTTTTGTTCTTTTATTTTTGTTTCTATTCATCTAGGGAGGGAATGAAAATTTTGTTGATTCTATTCTTATGCCTTATCTTAAATCCGGCGCTCATAGTAGGGAAAATTGCACCAATAAGTTATCAGAACTTATTCTTTGTTTGTATTCTAAAATAATTATACATATAGCTTCTCGAGACACTGAACAAAAAGTAGACAAAAATATAAAGAGAAGTAGTAGACTAGATGAGTCATCTATTTAGGAATTAAGAATTGTAGATACAAAATTTATAATTGAACAGCTCAATAGAGAATTAAGGTACAATTTTGTGTATATGTTTTTAATAATTTTGCAGCAATCATCAGCGGATTTTAAAAACTTCCTCTTACAAATCCCAGGCTTGGAGATCACCAAATCAAGGGAGAAATAATGTAGCGCATCGGTACAATCGCCAAGGAATCTATGTTACTCCATCATCGCGTGCCTTCCGAGATGAAGAAGGGAAACATTTCTGGGTTGAAATTGAGATTGTAGACAGATACAGGTATCCATCTGGCTCCCAAGCCCCTTATAATGTCACGGTACGTCACTCCGCCCTTTAATACCATGCTTTTTACTAGTTTTACACCCACGTATTACGCGGTCCAACATGATTATTCATTCTAAGATATGATAAATAAAATTATGTTTTTAAGTTATCATCGAAAAATATATTTAATTTTGTCCATCAATAAACATAATTGTACATAAATATAATGTGTAAAGTAACATAAATAGATTTTGAGTAAAAATTAGCTCTAACTTAAATAATATAACTAAAATAATATGTTTATATTTGTTTCGAGGAAATTAGTATATAAATAAATTCCAAAGAAAAAATTAAATTGGTGAAAATATAATGCTTTAAGAGGAAAATGACACATTTTAATTTTATTGAACTATTTTTTCAATTACTTATTGCATAAATATATAATATAAATAAATTGTAAATAAAAGAAAATAAATATGAAATAGTGTTGATGTGATATTTTTAGAGGAAAAGTGTTGATGTGATTTTTTTGAGAGAAAAAGCGACAAAGATGTAATTTTGATGACTATTCCGCTTTAATATATTAGATGTATGATCTTCTCAATTCTTTCCTCTCTGTAATCATAGATAAGTTTGTTGGTTCCGGGTAACTACCAAGGCGATAGAACGATTAAGCAAAACCAGACGTTTGATCGCCCGGGGACACACCGGATTAAACTTCCGACAGTAGGAGTAAGAACTGCTGGAACTGTATTAGTGGAATTGATTGACAAGAATGGGATTTATTTCTCAGATGAGTTCTCACTCACCTTCCACATGTACTACTACAAACTGCTGAAATGGCTTCTTGTCCTTCCGATGCTCGGAATGTTCAGTATTCTCGTCATTCTACGCCCTCAAGAAGGCATGCCGCTGCCATCATTTTCACGCAACACTGACTTGTGATTAGAGCTGATAAGTGAATAGCTGACACTCACTTAGCATCAATCAGAAAAGAGGAGGAAATTCAAGGTATAGTTTAAATTATCAAGGTGTTTGCTGAGCCAATTTTCTCATTTTCTTCTTGTGATTTGAAGAGGCTTGTTCTTTTATTTGGCTTGCTTGCAAAGCAATTTGGCCTATTCATATTTTGTAAGGCATTTTACTTAGAATATTTGATATCTGGTAGCACATAAAAGTTCAAGGTTGTCTCGATTTTGATATGTGTTTCTGAAAGATCATGTACTCCCACATCTTACTCCACTATTAAAATTTTAGATTCTGATTTAATATTTTTATAAAATCTTGATTTGTTGTGGTTTACGTTAATTTTGCAACATGCAATTAGTGTTGTATAATAATTTTTAGCATTTAATTTTCATTTTAGTTAATATTTGATCATTAAAATTAACTAAGTGATAATCCAAACTCAGTGATTTTTTTTAAATTAGCATTTTGTTCACAATTGTTTATTATACCGTCTTATAATTAATTTTTATTTTTGTAATTAGAAATAATAAGTTTATTAATGGAGTAGGAAGTGGGAGTAGAGGATCTCCGACCATTTTGTGAAACTTGCTCGAGTTTTTTGGTGATAAGGATAAGTAATAATTGTTATTCGAGTACGTATATGGTAAAACCCACTAGTTTGCAAAATGCACTCGACCAGTTGAGTGTTAAAACTTTTTTGGAAGAGGAAGAAACTCATTTCATTAGATCTTTCTCAGCAAGAGTATACATTCATTGGGAAAACTCGACTCCCAGATACACATTTAAACATTTCGTACCAAATGTTGCGATATGGTGTGCCACTTCGTTTGCTTCTCTTTTCATATGTGCTATCTTCTCGATGATCCCTTCTTTGATGTCTCTTATCATAACCGCATCTTCTTCATCCAGCCACAGTGAAGATCCGTCGGTTTTCAAAATTTGTGACAGGGCCTTTAAAGAGTCCATGTAGAGTTTAACTGAATCAAGATTACTTTTAGCGCAAAGACCCATACCATACATTGCTGCAATGATTTCAACCTCTGTAACGCAGGTCGGCCGGGGAATGGCCTTGGCCATGGTTGTAATTAATTTTCCTTCATCATTTCTAATGACCGCTCCAATCCCAAAACGATCGTTCACAAAGTCGCAACAAGCATCAACATCGAGTTGGAAATGATCTTTTTTGGGTGGTTTCCACCTACTTGGATCTCGACTTCTTTGGAAAGGTTAAAGTTATTTGCCACTCTTTGGTAGGAGTCCAAGTAATCAATCGCCCCCCTAATATTCATCCGCTTCCTTTCTCTAGTTTACACATGCTCCAAAACACAAATATACTTCCACGTGAGCCATAATAAAATGCAACAGACTTCAGATTCTCCTTTAGAAAGAGTGTCTCATATCTAAGTCTATATCAATAAAACTTCTGTCTTTAAGCTTTTTCATGATTGAGTAGAATCAACATTCCTTCCAAGCCTCTTTCACGTTGTCGCAAAATAGGAGACAATGTTGAGTTGTACCCCACTGTTTGTTACATCTTCTGCATAATTCCTTACAAGGAACGTGGTGTCTCTTCAGATTCACCTCACAATGTATGAAGTTGTTGAAAGCCCTCCAAAGAAAAATTTTAATTTTCGGAGGAATGTTGAGCTTCCAAATAATGAAATTCCATTTCTCTTTCTCTTTTTTAGATCGATTTTCAGGCATTTCATAGTATCTTTTCCCGGCAAGGTATGCAGTTTTTATTGAGAATTTGTCGCTTTCTTCAATTTCCAATACATGTTGTATTCCCTCTTCGAATTAATGGTGGCGTTTTAGATTACTTCGACAATAGTTGGATAGATCAATTTTGATAATTTCTTTCTATCCCAATCTCCTTTCTCGTCCGTAAACTCGATCACTTTTGGAGCCTGTAAGATCATGGATGGTGGGTTTCACTTTCCCATCAACGAAGTCCGAGAGGAAAGCGTCTGAGAAGAATTGAATTTTCTTTCCATTTCCAATTGACCATCTCCCACCTTCTTTGGCCAATCCACCCCCCATTGGATGGATTTCCATAAAAATGAGCTATTGGGTTTGCTCTTTGCATCGCCAATGGTTGAATTTGGGAAGTATCTTGCTTTCAAAATCTTATTCTTCCAGATATTCCAATTTTTGTTTTGCCAAAAGGGCCTTATTGAACATAGCAAGATCCCTGAATCCCATGCCACCTCTTTCCTTAGTATCACACAACCTATCCCATGTGATCCAATGCAAAGCTTTTTTCTCCTCCAAGTCTCCCCACCAGAATCTTGAGATGATTTTGTTGATGTCGTATATCAGCAAGAGTGGTAATCTGAAGCAAGACATAGTGTACGTAGGTATAGTTTGTATAACTGATTTGATGAGGACCTCTTTACCAACCGTCGATAGCGCTCTCATATTCCACTTATCCATTCTCTTTGCGATTCGGTCCCTGATAAAACCAAACTGCATTCTTTTGTTCTTCATGGAAAAAGTGGGAAGTCCCAAATAGATTGAATGCCGTTGGACTAATTTTATACCCATATGACTGGCTATTACATCTTTCTTTTCCTCTATCACCCCCTTGCTGAAGGAAATCGCTGATTTGGAGAAGTTTACAACCTGCCCGGAGGCCAGCTCATAAGTTTTAAGGCATTTAAACACTTTTTTGTAGCTTCTTTTTGCCTCTTTGAAGAACAACAGGCTGTCGTCCGCAAAAAGAGGTGGGTCACTTCGATGTTACTCTTCCCAATTCTTACTCCTATGTTCTTGTCATCCTCTTCGTTTTGGATTAAGGACGATAATCCCTATGCACATAAAACAAAGAGAAGATGGGGGAGGGGGTCTCCTTGTCAGAGCCCCCTCTCAGGGGTGATATTCCCAAAAATTTTATGATTCAAAATGAAGGAATATTTGACAGAACTTACACAGCTCATAATCATCTAGATGAATTCCTCCGGGAAGTCCATGCTTTCTATCATTGCCTCCAAAAATTTCCACTCAATACGATCATACACTTTGCTCATATCTAACTTGAGAGTTGCATATCCACTTTTTTTTCATTTCCTCTGTTTCATCCAATGCATGCATTCGTAGGCTATGATAGTATTGTCTGTTATTTGTCTCCCTTTCCACGAATGCACTCTGGTTCCATTCAATGACCTTTGGGAGGATTTTCTTCAGCCGGGAACTAAGAAGTTTCGCGACAATTTTATAGCTCGTATTGCATACGCTTATAGGTCTGATCTCACCCATCTTTCTTATCTTTTGAACCTTGGGTATAAGAGCTATATGAGTTTCAGTCCAGTCATCCCTCATCCTCTTTTCTTTGAAAATATTCAGAATTTCCTTGGTTAGGGAGTGTCCCACCACGGGCCATAATTTCTGTAGGAATCTACCGGGAAGCCCGTCAGGGCCTGGGTCTTTTGAAGGATGCAACGATTTCACCACTTGATAGATTTCCTCTTTTGAAAAAGGCTTCATTAGCCACTCTTTGTCCTTCTCATCAAGTTTTCTATGTACTTTACTCATCACTTCTTTAATCATGTTGTTGCTTGGGTTGGAGCTTTTGAACAGATATTTGAAAAATCCGTTAATAATTTCAGCTTTTTCCTGTTCTTCCATACACCAATTCCCCTTCTCATCCTCCAGTCCTCTGATCCAGTTCCTTCTCTTTCTGTTCGATGCTCAACTGTGGAAAGTTTTGGTGTTGCGGTCTCCGTTTGCTAGCCAATTTGGTCCTAGCTTTCCAATGGCTTTCCTCTGTCTCCGTCAATTGCTCAATATCTTTATCAATCTCGTGAATCTTTTCCGCCGTATCCTTATCCCTGATTTGTTTTAGCAACTTACTTCTTTTTTCCCTGAGTTCGTTGATTTTTTGGGCAAGTTTATCAAACTTTTTACCAGCCCACTGCCTACAGAACACCTGAGCTCCTTATTTTTCCCTACCCAATCCGACGCCATCAAGTGCCTATACCAGTTGGAGGAGAATCTTGAAATAAATTCAGGATCGTGGAACCATTTCTCTTCAAAATAAAATCTCCTCTTCCCCTTCATTTTTCTTTCCTCTAATTTTTGCTCGTGATTTAAATGAACGGGTCTGTGGTCGAGCCATACCAGTCGAGGACACTACACTCCACATTTTTGTAAATATCCATCCATTTGTCGTTACTAACAGATCTGTCCAAGTGGGCAACAATGAGGCCTTCTTTCCACCTTTTATTGCACCAACTCTACTCTTCTCTCGGGAAGCAAATGGGTTCAAGGTTGCAATCAAGAAGAGCATTCCTAAAGTTTTCCATCTGGGTAAAGTTTCGTTGCCTCCTTTCTCTTCGGCATAAATGATTTCATTAAAGTCTCCCCCCATAAGCCGAGGGATATCTTCACTCTTTTGGTCAGAATTTAGTTTTCTCACGAGCTCTCATGGAAACTTTTGTAGGCTCTTCTTTGGGTTTCCGTATAACCCCGTGAATCTCCATTTTTGGTTCGCGTTCTCCACCTAATAATCAATATGGCCAATGGAATAGCTTCTAATGGTAACTGAGCAATCATCTTTTCATAATAGCATGAGACCTCCTCTCGAATCCTCTTCGT